>PNEQ01055570.1:87181-101474 GCA_003012365.1 Medauroidea extradentata
TTAAAAAAAAAATAAAAAAAAAAAAAAAAAAAAAAAAAAAAAAAAAAAAAAAAAAAAAAAAAAAAAAAAAAAACTGGGGGCAAAATCCTTTCCGCGAAATTTCGTGGTCCTGCGTACTACTAACAAACTGTAAAACAAAATTACGTTATTTAAATTAATAAACACAATTTTAAAGTTTCCTAAGTAATATGTTGTTAAAGATTTAAGTATTTATTTAATGTTTATTTCTTTGTGTTAATAATATTTTGTTTTCAATGGAGGGGAAACATTGTAGAAGAGCATTACACAGCATGTCGGAGAAATGCCTTCTTGGTTTGCAAGAATGTCAAAATAGGTTCTTTGAGTTAATATCTCTGACACTTTTAATTTCGCCGGCGTTCAGGTGAATTCTTGATACCCTGTTTCAAAGACTACTTCGCAACAGTTAACGTCGAGAAAATGATACCAAAGCAGAACGAAAGGCAGAGATTACGAACATAAGAAGACTACCTTATTTCGAATTTAATTTGAATCTACATTTATGTTAGATAACAAAGTATGAATTAAGAAGTCACAACAATATAGTAATACAATTACAGAAAAGTATATGAATCTTAAAACTTTTTGCTCCATAAGTTGAAAAGGTTTTTCGAAGTTAAGTTTACTTTATATATTTCATTTGATGTAGGAATTAAATTAGCATGACGTTAACGAAATTAAATAAAAATAAGTTTCAATATACTTGACGTTAAGGCAAATACATCATCACATACTGGAGTAAAAAAACAAATGTACAGTTAAAATATCAGTCAACAGTGTGATTGCAGGTCACACCAGAACATGTTGCTCCATACATAAGTGTCGCAAAGACAGGACGTTGTGGTTCCGGGTGCATGTTTTTTTTTTGTAGAATTTACTCTAGGGAAATGTAAGTAAGGACGGCGGTCCAAGCGAAGTTGATAAAACCACAAAATAAATAAGTATTAACAGAAGTGACAAGGAAAGCTTTTTCATTGTTGTTATCGTACCAGCTCTCGGGGCGTACAGGAATATAAACAATACCACGTGGATGAGACACATTGTTCTATATAACAACTTGTAGTGCTGGAGATACTGTAATTAGTTTGTATAATAATAAACTATTTAAAAATAATAAACATGTCGATTCGAGTCTCGACATCGCATAATTACTAACTCTATTAGAAGCAACATAATAGCCATTGTTATTGTACCGGAGCGTACAGGAAAGTAAACAAAGTCATACGGAACTTGAGACATTGGTTAAACAACAGCTTATATTTAAAGTAATACTATAATTTGTTTGTATATTATTTACGTATTTAGAAATGGTAAAGGTGACGTTATTTACGTATATATTTCCTCGCGGATGAAAAACAGTTCGTACTAAAATGCAGCAAATACACCGCAGCCCAACCAAACTTCTACGAACTCCGACAACATGACAATCCAAAGAGAAAACGAGTACTGATAAAAATCACGTCTTGTCGCTTCTGCTACTGCTTATTTATCCTGTGAAAAAACCCTCGACGGACTGAACGAAATGCTGGAAAAACAGTAGTGCGACGTCGACGTGATGGACACGACGCGAATAAATAACTTTTCACCCAAACAGCGTCAAAACTTCCACGACGTCAGAGCCACAACATCACGCGCGCAAAACATTTTTCGAATAAGACGGTTATCTATTTTATTCGTGTCGTAGGCGCGATAAATCTGAACAGCGAATCCTAATTTTGTGCCTAAACCGAAGAGTTGGTAGCAAATGGCATTTTACTAATTTTAAAAGAGATTTGAGTTTGGTGTAATGTTGTAAACACGTAATCGGGACTATTTTCATTCGTGGAATGTCCGTGGACGTTAAAAATTTTTTTTAAATAAATAATAAGCTAGCGTAAACATCAATAGTTGTCGTACAATAGGTTAGTATGCAGTGGCAAGGAGGTATACACGCATTATAGTTTTTTTTAATGTTACTAGGCGACAAAACTACTGATAGTAACGAGAATATTTAGTATCGCGTCGTGTCTGTCTCGCTACTGTTACTCGAACATAAGGCGATATCCAATCAGGCACCACGAGTTTTAGCCGGGGGATGGGAAGGGGGTATAGTTTGCATGCGCGCCTAGGCACGTGATGCATAATGCATCCTGGCTGGCGAGGTATAAAAGAGCACGTCGTGAGCTGTAGGCTTTATAGTTTCATCTTCCCGGCGGAGGTTTTTATCGCCGGCCCGTCACGTCAGTGCCAAAATGGCAGGCTAGGTGGAAGCTTGCGTGTCGCTGCTATGCTGATCTTCCCCCGCTGTGTTTTTACGTCGTCGGCTTAGCGTGATTCGCAGCAGTCAGTCTGCCCGTCAATATCCTACACGCAGTTTTCTGCGTCCGTCTCCGTGGCCACGTGTGTTTTACCTTATCTCACTTTGTAGCTTTCATTTCCTTTTAATATCCTGGTTTGTGCCAATTTACTGACTACATATTGTTGTAATGTTCGTTCTGTGAGCTACCCGGTTCAAAATAAATGTAGACCACACAAGTAAGATGTACTTGATTTCTGAATCATAAGTTGTCTCCCTAGGTAATATTCATTTTAGGATGTTTAGTTTATGCTAATTTCTCTAATAATAATATACCTTCGACAATATTTATTTTAAGCAAAGACGAAATACGTATGGTTATTACTTGAGTCGAAGTTCTGATACTGGAATATCAATACGATTATAAAAAATCACATTTCTGCGAATCATTATATTATAACTCCACTTGTTAAAAATTCACATTGTTTTGTTAAACAAATAATTTTCATATAATAACCTAGGTGTATCATATTTGAATAAATGTCTGAATTTAAACCCTTCAGTATCTTATATTTTAGAGGGACAAGCAACTAAAAGCGAAGCGTGTTTTTGTATTTTCTGTCCATAGTGCTCATCTACACTCACTGATACTCCTTTTCAGCCAATGCCTACCTTGTTTTTCAGACGAGAACACGCTCAGCTGTCGCTCAAAATGTATGTCCGTCACCCGCTTGCTCAGGTCTTATTTATGTAGTGACGATCCTTAATAATTAATTAACAATATTTTAGGTTTTAACATTTTTACAGTAATGCGATTACAACGGTTCACGTTACACAAACACAATTTAAGATCAATAAATTAGTAAAACATAATTATTATGTTTTGCTGGACTCCATCCAATAAGTTGCTTTAACATATTTATTTGTCGCTGTAGAGAAATGCTGAGACTTACGTATGGCGCCTCAATCACTCATTTGTGTAACTTTAAATTAAGTTTGAATAATTATCTCAGTTGTTAAAACCACAGGTATCTGTCAGTTTTCGACTTTTATTCCACGCTTAAGACTAATATACTCGTCTTTCTTCCTCTGTACTGTGTCACTGCTGTATTCGAGTCACTAACTTATTTGGGGAAAAAAAATTATATCTAGATTGTGAACAAAATAAATAGACTTAACTTATTACAAAACTAAAAAAATATTGGTTGCATCTGGGACAATAATGTCTTGAACAACTCCACAAAATCGATATACATATGATTAAATAGCGCTTTTTATGAGTGCATCGCAGAGTTTGCACCTGCGTTGCATTTGGTTGCAGTGTAGTGAAATACGCGCCCAACAAAAGTGTAAGAGCTGGTGATTGGTTTAACATGGTTGTAAATGTGCATATTCTAAGTACATCGGCCTATGTGCATTTACCTGGTTCGCAAATGTGAAGTTATAACAATAAATAAATAAAAATTAAAATAAAAACGTGAGTTTCTTTGCTGTTCCAACTGTGAAGTGATTACCCGTTTTACTTGCGCTGCATTTGTGCTGCGCTGAATTGGTGAAAATATCAGGTAGAGTTATTTAGTGTTTTAAAACTCAAGGGACCCCTGGTAATATAGGCATGTGTGCGTATAAACGGGCAGGGGAACAGCTAAGCGCTCTTCTGAATGACAAAGTTCAGAATCATTCTGCTTTTCGGACTGCTCAGAAATATTTTTATATAGAAGACAATCTTGTTGTTAAAATGTTTTACGGGACACTTACGGGACTAAGGAATGGAGTTAATATTGGGATATCGCAGAATGTTGGGATGTCCTAATTGAGGTGTTGCTTATGTGGATTTAATAAGGATATAGTTAGGCCGTTGTACGGAATATAATTTGCTAGTCGCTGTTGACTCATGAGACGGGCTGTAGCCTTTTTCAATGGGCTCTTTCTCGGTTGGCAGTTTGTTTGATTATGAGAAAACAGATGAATTTAATGGAATACACTTTAGTACCTTATTTTGCATTGGAAAGCAAAAGTATGCCGGGAAGCCCGGATTCTAATGTAAGTAATCACTACGTGTTACGTCAGAGAATATTATCAGACATAACACTGTCGAAATTCACCATGAACCCTTATGATCATAAAAACAGAATGGTTGTAACCATAGGTTAGAGATGGAGAACCTGGGGTTTTATAAGTAGTGCTTTCATATCGTAATTAAAGGTTCTGCCTAACTCAGAGAATTGGCTAGAACAAGCATAGGAATTGACATGAAACATTTTTATGTGGTGAGATTTGGTTGTTGTAAGATACTACGCAATCAGTGAAGCAGTATTCGCTTATTTAAATACCTCATTCTGGGAATTGGATTTCCAGAGTTCGGTTCACTGTTGTGAATGTTACGTTATTTTGTTTTATTTTGTGCAGTTTATTTATTGGTAACCTCAATGTGTTGTTTATGTTCGGTAAATCGTAAAACGTATAATTTTACTAAGAACTAGGCAGTAATTTTTTTCTACGCCTTTTTAAATACGAAAACACATTCTGTCATCTTCCGCAAATTTGTTTGCTTCTGGAGCTAAATACTTTCTGGCAATCATATTGGAATATGATATTATAATAAAGTATTTTTGGGCATTTTTTTTATATTTAAAATACTTAGTTGCTTACATTTTTCACGGTATTTAAAAACAGGGTAAGTAAACGTATAGCAATGTGGACCGTATAGAGATGAACAAAAAAAATCATCAGTGGCATTTACGCAGGGTTGACAGACACTGAACTAGATCTAATAGTCATATCCTGGGTTTAATGCTGTAACTAGATAACTAGCTAGCTGGAAATATATATATGTGTAACTTTGAAAATTGCTATTGTCATATACACAGTTATTTGTAGAAATGAAAAGTTGTGTTGCAACAATACTCCTAATATCATTAGCACATTAAAATACATATACCAATAAATAGGAACAATCATAAGGGTAGTGTAGACATCTGCAGATAACTTGAAATTGTAAAAATTATGTTACCTAGTTCTTGTACTAAGCAGACGATATAATCTAATATGTAATTATTAAGCGATTTATCCTGCCAGGATTCTAAGGTAGGCAGATTGACTGTGTGCAGCATCACAAGCCTAATTGGAATTTACTGTTTTCTTTACTGTTAGGTTTTTTAACACACCCATTATGAATGCGGCCTTATCAGGCTCTAGTAAAATATGGTACCTTGCTATAAACTCATACATTCATAAAATGTGACGAATATTGATGACGCAGTTAGTCATATGTTATTATGTAGCGACGAATATATCATCACATTCTCAGTGACGTTAGGTAATTTGGAAGTGAAAATTGGCGAAATAATACTGAAAGCATTTGTAAAATGTTAAAGCTCTATAATGATGTTTCTTGAGTTTTCGATGGAAATATTGTTGGAAATTTCAACACATGCTGTGAGACCCCGCCCTAAGGGCGCCGCCTAATACGCGCTTAACATGAGTTGCAGTGTGTGCGTAAATACGTTTCTTTTACGAACATATTCTACATGTGCGAATTATGTCAGTGTACGGAAAGAAAATACATTTTAAACAATGCTGGAAAGTTAGTTTCAAAGCATCACTTTATTTATTTATTTATTTATTTATTTATTTATTTATTTAGACACGTACAAAATTCAGCACTAGGCCGGTTTATAATTTTTCTAATTAGTATTGTTTCGGAAAAAAAAATACAAAGTACATCTACGTCTCTTGCATTAATTTATGAGCCCCTCAAAATGACTGAAAACTGCTTTGCCAAACTGTTGAATCCAAAAACCTAAATAAGGGATCCGTATGAAACTACAATAGAAACATGTAACGGATTTTTTATTGGTAGAATGCTTTAAGTAGATTGGGTCACCCCTGAAAGCATCAGTCAGTCGAGTGATCTACTGTACCACTGCTCGTCGTTTCAGAGTCTTGCGATAAAGGTGATACCACACTAGATGAGCCGGTCAACATCGCCCTTGGCGCCGTGGCGTGCCTCGCACATACACAGCTAGTAGGCAAGCGCCTTAATGGTAGTTTATTTTGGAGGTGTAGTAGTTGAGAATCCAGAAAAAACTTAATCACACGCTGGAACATACATGTGCAAGAGGTGTATCTCCGGTCAAAGAATGCGTGCTGTAATGATCACTCGCCCACAACATATTGTCAACGACTCTTGAAAACATAAATGCACCGTTGATTTCGGCCTCTCAGCATCCCCAGAGGTAGAGATCGTGTACGGAGCAACGCGACTTGGCGTGTAGAGCAAATATGTACAGTTCTGGTCTGTAATGTGGAGCTGCAGGCCCTGAAATCGAGGTAGAACGTCGGACTCTGATGTTTGCCCGCAAACAGGAAGCCCCAGCAAGAGGCGGAATCTGTGGCGGTGACATTTGTACAGCCGTCGAGGAAAGAAATGAAGCGACGCTAAACAGACGGCCGGTGAAGGGCTGGCTGTATACACCTGCGACCCGCGAATTCGCAAACAGCAATCGAAGTCGGGCAGCAATGCCGGGCGCTACGCAGGGCTGACAAACACAAATTTCCCTCCAATGTACCGGCCTCTGTAGGGTTGTTGGTTAGGCGCCGGTATACGACGCGGGAGGCCTTGGGTTCGAATCCCGGCTCGGGCGTGGATGTTGTGTTGTCCTTTAACCTCACTTCACCCTCATTGTCACCATATTGGCCTTGTATTATTTTTCGCTCTTTTGAAATTTTAGTAAGATAAATGTCAAATACGCAATTACACCGCAAATTCTGTTTACCTTGTGCTACAGTGCAGACATTGCGATTTAGCCGCTAACTTATAATTACGCCGCAATTTGTGTGGAAATTTTTTTTATGTTCATAATTTGCCCTACTAATTGCGACCTGACTATACCTTACTAGCTCAATTGCCATGTTTGTACTTTATCGCAAAGTAAATAGGATTTGCGGTATAGTCACCGGTTTCACATTTTTCTTCTCAGAATTAGAAAATTGCGAAAAATAATAAAATTCAATATGGCGACTGAAACCGAGCCTTAAATCCTCGTTGTTAGAAGGCCGTAAAACCCTCTCATCTCACCACCGTCCAGGGTGACGACTGACGAGGTCAAGGAGAGTTGATCCACAGGCTTAGCAGATGTCGGGGCAACAACGAAGAATGGAAACCTGGTATGATGACCCGACCAGTATCATAGCGGGACCTCTGCAATCCAGCCATGTGCAAATTCAGTCGACAGGCTTGTCGTGTGCACACTATAAACGTACTTACGTTTAGTGCATGGTAGACAACAGTTTCCATCATTATGTTTTATTTGTATAATTTTTGTATCAGGTTTTTAGACATAAGTTGAGAGTAAATTCAGCTCTTATGATTTTTTTTATCTATCATAGTGTTATATATTTTTTGTACTGTTACTTGATACCAACGTAATAAAAATGATGGAACTGCTGTGAGTCTTGTATTATTATTAAATTTTTTGTATCTGGTTCGACCAGTATGAATTTATACCAACTGTTTTAACAAATTATGTATCACTAGCACATTATGACCTTTTTTACTGTAGGAATAATAGTAATAACATTATTTAAGACACTATGAACATTTCCATGTCTTATTGTTTAGAGTGGAGTCCGGGCAGAAACGCATGATAAAAATATCGCTGAATAAAAAGTAACACTGAGGCAATTTATGCGTGAAAAGGAGAAAGAATTACAAAACTAAAAATATAATGTACAGAGTACCAAGTGGTAGGCCATAAAACGCCCTGCGTGGAGTCAATTTAAATAAACATGTAATCATTGCTTCTTATCAAATAATATCTGAAAGTACAAGTTTGCAGAAATTATGGTTTCAAGTCAAGGATTCTTTCAAACTATTAAAACTAGTAGACTCTCCGCAGGGAATTATTAAAAGTGTTACATTACCGGAATAAAGTAATCTTCTCGGCAGAAACTTACCGGAAGCTGTCTCGTGTTCCTTTAGAATTATTTTCTGAACATTCTTCCTTCAGTAGGATTAGTATTTGGACAGCAGATTCCGGAATCCCCAGATTTTAGTAAAATCCTCCTTCAATCCTCCATGACTTTTTTAACCGTTCCTAACAAACTCTTTTCTTTTGTTTTCTGCACACAACATTTTTACACAGCACATGCATTTAAAAACAGACACCTGAAATCTTGGCAGAATACTGTTTGCAATCGATTATACAACTAACTTTATTCAATACTAAAAATCTGTGACAACACGTTTAAAATTGGAATATTTTTGATTGAATTACCTAAGTATAAATTTAAGACGTGCAAATCTAAACTGAATTTCATGAAGCGTATAGCAAGCAAAGCATTGATTTCAACTCGTTATTACGTTTTAAAGTTCAAACTCTGTAGTGTATAGAGTATGAATTCTATGTATTACAATAGTTTTTTTCATAGTGGCTTGTCAAATTGAATATTTCCGTGTCACGGTTTCAAGAACAGCACTAAAACCAAATAATTTATCCAATTGAAATAATACGCACTAAATGACGACGCTGTAGGCGATTAGCTCTCCTATATAAAACCAAAGAAAAATTGTAAATTAAAATTTATAAAATTCAAGAATTTTTTGGAATACATATATTGTTTTATATGAGACCGTCTAGCCTACAATTAAGTAAGTTATGTAAGGCCTATGTGTTTAGTATCGTACTTAAAACGGTAACATGCAAACTCTGACTCTAACCAGTCATTATGCAATAACTTTATTTTATACAAATTTTGTAAGAACAAAATTTTGTCAAAACGAGTGTCTTAAAAAAATATCTGGTACAAATATAAAAATCAAAACGTGATGATGTAAATTGCTGCATATCGTGTCCTTATAGAGTATTGCTGCGAGTAGTGGGTTTTTTTTACGCAAGTACTTAATGTGTATTACGTTAAAGTATGTGTGAGAATAACACACACTTAGATATGTATTGCTATCAAGTTTAAAAGTTTAGCACGCTTATATATAACATGATGTTCAAGTCTTTCAAAATGACCAAACACTCTTATATACAGAAAGCCGTATCTGGGAATGTAACAACAACCGGATCTGAAAGACTCGCTGATAGAAACATACTTTTCACACATATGACTACGCATGATAGCTAACAGTCTGACAGGAAGTACAATTAAGTCATTTGGGGTAACTTTGTACCGTGCAGGGAAACTTTGTACCAGGCTACTAGAAATTCGTAATAAATTATCAGTGACTTCTTGAATACTAATATTTCTAATAATAATATTTATTAATCCTCAAGTTTGTTTAGTGGTTGAAGGCCGCTAAATAATTTAATAAAAGAATATCTTTGATGCCATGTTACTCTGAAGTTGTACAAAGTTACTTCAACTGACTGTAATGGTAAAGCACTGCACGTCGAGTGGCTTGTCGTAGATAAGTTACAACAACACATATGTTGGCCGGTGTCATCCGTACCACTTAGCGCACCGTTCATTTCCAGCGTCCCACACGTAAATGAAGCCTATTTAGAGAATCACCTTTGCGCTCTGCCTTGTTAGGTCTCCGCATGTTGCAGCATGAATGTCGGGCAAAACAGAGTGTTCAGAAAAACCAATCCACTTTCCAGTGTGATGTCTGTTTAGTAATAACATTTTTAGAACCGCTCTACTACCAACGGAAGTCTTAAATTACCAGATCTTAACTAATTTTCACTACAAGAATGTCACTGAATTTTTGTATCCTAATAGTTCCCAGTATTACTTTTAGTTCTTCATCGTGTAAGATATTAAATTGTTAATGAATATGTTTTATTAATAATATCCCGTACGTTTTAACAGTATAGTAGAAATTTCATACTGCGAAATGTGATGAAACAGAATATGCATGCCTACAGTTATGCTGTTTGTCTTATCTGGTTTTACAACGCTAATATACGTTTATTTATGGTCTCATGTGTTATATATGTATACCATCGCATATTTATTAATTGCACAGATTTTTAAAAAGTGTGTGGTGTTCTGTGTTTAAATGTGCACAAATTTGTTATAGATCGTTTGTATTTCATTTATCTCTAAAAATTAGTCTATACACAAACATACCGGTATGTGCAATTGGTCTACATACAGCTTGGTAATTAAAAGGTAGTACGTAATACACCTTCGTAAACAACGTGGATCAAGCTTCACAATTTCCAGTTAAACAAATTTCCACCGAAAATAAAAATATTTCATCATAAAACTGTGGATTAATTCAGGTACTTCATGAAAGTTACTCGCATGCACAGCACCGCGCCGATATTGTACACGATAAGTCTGTATGTGAAACAACACGTTTATACAAAAACTTAATTTAAATATATTGTGACGCAGTGCTGAATTGGTCGGCGGGCATGTTTAAAAAATATTTATGAAGCTGCGCGAGATACATTGCCTTGCGGAGATTACTTCAGTGCTCGTGTAAATAAGTACGTGGGGCTGTACGCGAGCCGGGTGGCGCCCAACTCTATATATTAAACACACGCGCTCCGAGTGATTCACGCGGCAATTCAAAAACAAAAACAAAGCTAGGGGGGTGGTTCCCCTGGGAAGTGCGGGCTTGGCGAGGAGGTTAAAGCCCCCAGGATTTAGCGGCGTGCTAGGATGAGGGGTGACGCGAATATGTCTCCCCTCTTTTACCCTCGTCTCGTCCCTCAACAGAAGGCTTAGTGCAGCAGTTCCCGACGTTATTTACTGGTGGTTGCGATTCGGTCGCAAAGGTACCCGCGCGCGTGCGCCGTGCTCGTTTTTGCGTGGCCGGCCGCATTTTAGACGAGGAAATATTTTCCCAGCCCCCCACCCCGCCCGGGTGGATTAGAGTAGCCTCGTGCCGGGAAGCTAGCGTCGTGTTCCGGCTTGTCGTCGCTTATAATCAGCGTGAGAGGGCAGGGCTTGTGTCCGTTGTTTTCCGCTAGAAACCTGTTACTCTCGCGAGCTGACGCGGAATATGTTCGGCAGGCATGCTTCAACCTGTCCGGCCAAATTACTACCACATAAATTATTGTTTTCCGGAACTGGGAGTAAACGCACTCTGGTTTGGTTTATACTCTGGTTTTATACATTTTAAACACCCCTTTTGTTTTAGGTACTGAAGCAACTTATTCCCATCGAGAGTAAAATTATTGTTTCGGTAAGGTGAGTGCACTTTACGTCTCTCCGTCAGCGACGTTAATAGAGACATGATGAACAACGCGGTACAATGACAGGAGTTGGAAGAGTCATCATGTCAGTGAACTCACAACTCATCATGGTTCTTACAGCGGTGAGGATACTTAAATCCTCTTCTTACAAGGGAAAGTTTATTATATTTCAGAACTATATTACCGTGTGTTGATTTATTTGTCTGCCTCATGCCGCACGTCGTAAAGCATTACATTCAAATAACAGTAACTTCAACACTGCTCATGTGCATATGAACTTATTATATACCCAACTTCGCATATAATCACTCGCTCATCAGTTGCTGCTAGAAAATCCGTGTAGGGTCGATTTGGAAATTCTTGCACTACGTGTCTGATTGTTTGCTTTTCGGCTACAAGGAAACTGTCTGTACATTAATGTAGTGTTTCAATGATACGTACATGACCTAAATAAAGCCGTCGTAAATGAAGAAGAGAACGCGTAGAAAGTGTCTAGTTTATAGATATAATTACTGATGTCGAGAGATGCGAGAAGCGTGGAAGATACCTCGACCGACGTCGCCATCTGGACCTACCAGGCTTTATGAGTTGCCTCGACTTTATCAATCTGACAGGAGATCATTTACGTCGACCCTCCTTTGCCCATCTTCCTCTTCCCCTCGTCCTCCGAGCTCCTAACCACATGTCATTCCTGGAAGAAACTCCGTTCTTTTTTTTCCCTCAACCCTTCACTGGTCGGTGTCCGCCTTCTTTCAAACTTTTTTTCTGCCCGTCCTGCAACCTCGGCCGGCAGTCTCTCGGTCATGTCGAAGACGTAAGGAGGTCAGTGGCCAGCCGTCGAGCCGAGCACCACCATCTCCTTCACACCCTCAAACCTCCGCTCGCGACTGCAATCGAGTTTCGGACTAATGAATTTACCAATCTTTCTCTCTTCTTCGCTGCTTTCTCGCTCGTGTCGGCGCGGTAAGTCCGACCCGTCAAAAGGAAGGGTGGGCAGAAAGAAGAGAGATTGAACTGGTCTCGTTGGGCCAAGTTGGCGCGTTTTACCCCATCACTGCACGCCACCTCCTTTCAGCCACCTTCTCGACAACACCATTCCCTCGCGCAACTTCCGCTGCCCGGTTCTAAACTGCTCGATCAGAAAGATTAGCAACTGAGCGTCCAGACGCTGTTCATTCATTCTTCAACTTTTATCAGATCTCGTGTTCAGCATCGATAGTGCGACTAATTCCGCTGCAGGTTGATAACTTGTTCTGCCAAGTCTTCAGGATAGTATATCTCGCAGTAACAGTCAGTGCCGTAGTGCATGTAACCATCACATTCTTAAATAAAAAAATATCTGTGAAAATTGTGTTTTTTTATAATTTAGTTGGCCACGATTGGTCTGTATATATAGAACCTGTACACATGCACATATAATTAAGCATATGTTTAAAAACATACAAATATGAGTAATCGTATGCATGTATGAATATTTGTTATTAATTAATTTTGTTATGTGTAAAAAAAATTTTTTAAAAAATTTCAATATTGCTCTTATTAAAGTTAAAAATTGCGTGTTCTATCTCATAACTATTCTCATTAAGGCTATTCCTGGTAGTTTTCAGTTATTTTAAAAATATTTTGTTTCAATATAACTTAAGAATCGTATCGAAGAGTCCGTACATTGTCTTATCACTAATGTACCATTATATGTATCTCGCAGTTTTGTACCGAAAGCATCATCAGTTTTGTTACGAAAATAAGTAAAAATTAAGCAAATTATTTTTTCCACTAGAGATTGGTGCATTGTTTTTCAAAACAAATACGTATAGTTGCGCAGCGTATGATTGTTCTTAATCTTGAAGGTTTTCAAAGCATTACGGTAGAAATTTTTTTTTTGCATGCATTTGATAAAAAGAAAGTTCGTTATTTTCGGTGGATTCAGTGTAAAGTAAGTCGTTTCATTATTTGTTTAATATCATGTATTGTAACCGACATATAGCCTTTAAATGTAAATACATAACATATACATTGTAAATACTGTAAATTAGGTTAGAATAGTCGTAGAAAGCCAGTTGAAATTGCAATGTGATTAGGATTGTTTGTTTTATGTGACTCAATTGCAAAACTTGGTTTAAAGTAATTAATGTGTAATTTAGTTTTGAGTACTGGCGAGAGGTGCAGTATGACCAGAGGATTGTGGCATTGTGTCACGGCAGATTGACGCTTAACACAGCAGGGGAGGGAAAGTTAGGAAAACATGGAGCGAAAGCGAGGGAACAGCTTTTAGCCGACGAGGGACACGCAGCGTGGATGCTAAAAATTAGGGCACCTAGAGGCGTGGTTTGCCCCCCCCCCCCCTTTTTCCCGGTTGTGCAATTTAATATTAACTTCATAATCATTCATCTGAATTTTATAAAATGTTGTAAATAAGTTCAAAGGGATGTTAATGTTAATTTGTGTGAATTTAAAAAGGATGCAATAAATTGATACGGAGGAATGTCAGGGTTTGTTGTCATCACCCACGAGAGACGCGATTGGCTGAGAGATAAAATGGGGGTGGTCCTAGGAGAGTTTTGCCATGTGGGCCCGAAGGGAACGTTAAGGGGGACTTCGACGACCATCTCCACGAAGGGTGGACGATTGTGGTAAACCGCGTGTATATAAGGAACTCCAGCGGCAACCTTCGCGAAGGGTGGACGCGGGTCGATTCGCGGGAATTCGCGGTAATCCGCATATAAAACTGATTCTGGCCGCGACTGTCACTAAGAGTGCGATATTCGCGGGAGGTCGTGGTTAAAAGCCTTAAGGGCGCCGTCTACCTGCGCGTGAGAGGCTCAAAAGCGACGGAGCAGTAAGT
>PNEQ01055570.1:101574-114074 GCA_003012365.1 Medauroidea extradentata
TTTTACTATGGGACTTTCAGCGACAACACTATCATTTTATCTTACGCGACGAAAGGGAAAGAGTCGCTCTACAGGTCTATAATATTCAGAATATCGTGAAAATGATTACTCTTACATAAAAATCAGCGTCAAAAGTCCCGATTCGGTCACTTTCACACTCAAAAAAATACTTGTTAGGAACGATAACAGTTAATGGCAAGATTATATACCTGTACTAAGATCCTTAAATGCTTTTCGTAGCCTAATCGCGTGACAATATGTTGAATGGTTTTCGAATGAAGTCAGGATTGTTAAAGGTCTGCGCGCCTCTTCACGATTCTAGTAGACGGCGCCCTTAAAACGATACTCAGTATAGCATATCGTCTCTCGTGGGACTGACGGAACAAGTTCAGGGTTCCGAAGTACAGAAACGGACGGTGTTTTTAATCAATAATAATAGATCCCCACACAACATTAAGAGAGAGAGGATATAAGAGTATACTGTGAAAATACATTCGTATGACCAGCGTCTATTAGGCAGGCTGCAAAAAAAAATATTTCAGGTTATCGTATATGTAATGTTTACACCAAAACACGGTTACAACGTGGCGGACAATATGAGTCTCATCAGCTCTTTAGTTCGATAACATGAAAGGACCTGACTTGCTGGTTCGCTTCTGATGTCCTTGTTCACTCTCTGGGATTATGAAGGAGATCTCCTATGATATTATATTCGCACATAATACAGTCAGTCGGCAGGATAGTTAGGCCCGGTTTCACTAATTTCTGTTAAGCATTTAACGTTTAACAAATTTTCAGTGCTAAATCTTCTGTTAATCCTCTTTAACAAATGTTAAATGCTTAACAGTGGTTGCTGAAACTGACCCTTAACGTTTTATTTGAAGTGTGAAAACTGAAGATTGCTTCCACTTGCAGCTTAGGTATCCATTAAGTCGTGAAAAGGAGATTAAATGTATTTACTTAATATCCTCTGTATCTCACACCCGTGAGGCATAGTTATGCTTTAGGGGTGAAAAGTTGTGAAATGTATTTTCGCCATATACTGAATATGTCCTTAAAACGACAAGGAGACGCCCGAAAACTTCGTGAGCTAATTTGAATACAAGCTATATTTATATATGCTGTACATGCGAGTTATCGTGCTTAGGTCACTGTTTATTTAACTCGTCCTTGAGTATTCTGAATCAATGGCAGAACTGTATGAAAACACTCATTGACTTCCACGCTACCTTGTCAACGTACAACTGACCACTCACTGGAGCACCAGCCAATGAACAGGTAGCTCCCGACAGAATGAACACACGACTTAGAAGTCCAATGTGTCGTTGAACACGCGACATTTCCTGCTCCGTAACGATAAGTTATCATTACAGTTTATCTTTCAAAAATTCTACGCAGGCAAAGCCGCAGCTGGGCAGCTATTTGACATATAGTGTATATTTAACAACGTATTTGTTAGAAAACTAATTAATTCTTAAAATGTTTTCAATGTCATCGTTACTCAAGATATTTCATGAAAAATAGTTTTAGTCTAAAAGAGTTATTTCCAAAATAGATCATTTGCGAAGTAATTTGTTTTAACTTGGATTTCAAATTTTTTAAACTCTGATGGACGCAACTCATCGAAGGACGTGTTGCGACTCTACAAATCTTGGTTACTGCAAACGATAACTCTTAGAATTTATTGAATTCTGGATATATGCCATTGCTCATGTTTTTCTTATCAAACTTGTGTTAAATGACAAAGTGCAAAAAACACAGGAAAGGACATAAAACCCAGAACAAACCGAAAAATGCAATCCCAGACGTATTGTCAGTTTTTTTTATTAGACGGTAAGAATTCTAAAGATAGAATTCAGTCAGAAATCAACGAAACACCCGACACATAAAACAGGCGCAAAGAAACCCAGATTCCCAATACGAAAAAAAGTGTAAGTAGACAAAAAACAGTGAACAGTGGACAGCTACTAAAAAAGACAAGAAATCACACAACACAGGTTAAAAACAACAAAACGTTCAACGTCTCGGTAATTCCGATCTATTCCCGTCTTCAGGCTGAGACACAGCTGGTCGAAACACCAAGATACGAATGACAGACAGAATTCCTCTGGGATTGTATTTTCCTGATGCACAAGGGCGCCCGCGTGTTTGTGTGAATGAGGCATGGCTCTAAGGGTGATGTTGACCGGCTCATATGGTGCTACATAACCTCTACCGCAAGACACTGAAACAGTCGCAGTGATATCGTAGATCATTCACCTGGCCGATACATTCTGTGATGACACACATTTTTATTTGTGAAATGTTTTACAATTTTAAATAACATTGCATGTTTCTACTTTAGATTCACATGAATCCCGTCCGTAGATTTTCAGATATACAGTTTGAAAAGTTATTTTGAGATATTTTGATGGGTTACTAAATGATTTTTCTAATTGACGCGATGCTTTGAAACCATGTAATAGTTTAGAAACCATATGTAATTGCCGACATACTGCAACGCATTTTAAGCCCGTTATAGGTTGACACAACCCTTCCTGTCCACATCGACGGTGACGATAGGTTAGTCTAACCTAGTTTCAATTTTCAAAAGTACTGAGCGCTAAGTTGAGGGATCGTCTTTTTAGGTTAGGAGACTCATATAATTCGTAAATTTGTGGCGGTGCCGTTACGCAGAATCGCTGAGAATAAACGAATGCTTCCGAGTGATACCGAGGAGCGAGAAAGTTAACGCGACCCAGACACTTGGTCGTTACCGGGCCGAGCGCGTGTGTTTCCGGGCAGCTCATTAGCGCCGGGCGCGGGTTAGGTCCTGCGGTCTTTTGTCCGCCTCTGCTCGGCATTGAGGCCTCGGGCGTGAATAGTTCGACGTGTTATTACTTACCTGCTAATTGGCGGGGGTTGTCTCGTTATGCGCCTTCGTCGCGACACGGGCGTGAATAACTCGCGCCCTCGTCCACTTGTCGCCCCTCTGCGCCTGCGAGCCCAAGTCCGTACAACCCCTAATGACCTGTCGCGTTAGCCGTGTGCCGAGTTCCTCTCATTCAAGGCCGCGTTCATTATTAATAAATAAAAAAAAAAACAACTGAATGTCACCTGTCTTCCCTGAACCAAAATTCTAATATCTGTTTTTTTACGTTAACTTCATGGTGCAAAAAAAAAAAAAACAACATATTCTGTAGGTTTGAAAACGGATGTTTCCTCTGTTCACAACACTACATTCGTAAACCTCTCGTGCAAAGATTTTCGGATAATAAAATTATTTTCAAATCAAAACGGAAGTTTTTTTTTTTTTTAATTTAGTTATCATGGAGGCTTAGATGTAATATTAAAAATTATAAAAATTGCAGTTTTTCATTTTGGTAGATTTTGCAGTTTCAAACCCTTGTTTTTCTAAAAACAGTTTTTAATTTTTTACTCGAAAGTAAAACTACCGCATAGTGCTGTATAAATAAACGTCCGCTGATAAAAAATTTACTCGACAAAATTGTCATCACATTTTGATGAGTAGTTCAGATTTTATTGACGGTTAATATTCCAGTAGTTTGTTCGACATCATACATTTCCATATCCCTTAAAGTAATTTTAACACTAGACTAGCATTCAAGAGTATGCGGGTTCGAATCCTTCTCCAACATTTTTTCACCACGGTATTACAAAATCACACCAGCTTAATGCTTAAATGGTTCCGAACCATAGGCCATGGTCATTTTAGTTTTCGTTTTCTTGCATGTCGAACCATTGGTTCCATCCCCTATATTCTCACTGTCTGACACTTCAATTAATACTTTCCTAACTTACGAACAGACATGACTCAGTCTATTAAGTTTGGTGTCAAGTTAACAAAAAGAACAGTAGCTATTCGTTCTGCAAAATATATTTTGATGATACTAATTCAAGTCAACACATTGAATAAACGGGACCAAAGCTTTTGTCTTGCTTAATACGTAATATGCCAGCGGTTTGACGTAATTTGGACAATTGCGGAGGTGTAAACAGACTACCAGTGTAGTTAGAAAACAGCACGAAGTTTCTGTCATGAATTCTTTCAGGATTCTGGTTGTTGTCTTATTAACTCTCTAGTTGCAATGAATGCAAGTTGTCTGTGTTTAGTATAAAGATACGATTACGGAATATTATGTTGCAAAATTAACCTTAAACTTTTAGTGAATCTGTTTGGGCTCCATCATTCTCATGACAAAAATTATTTCTGCGCCTTGTTCTGTGGGGGAAATTTCGAAGAATTTGTGGGGTGATACGAGAAAAGCAAGCTCACTGCTTGTTTAATTTTATCGATCGTTTTGTATCGCTCCTGTACAACACTCTTATTTATAAAACCCCGAACAAAATTATCACATGTTGAAATATCTGGACTTTGAGGTAGCCATTCAAACAGAGCAGCCAGCACTGTTTAACCTCGGCTCACCCAACCATCCGTTTAGATCATTCCCAATTGTATCACAACCAAGGTTTGGAGTGTGCCGAGATAAGTTGCCGGTTCAACATCTCCTTGAAATATTGTCAAATAGATGTTGACTGTCCATTGCAGCTCATATCAGTACATGAAAAAAAACGTCCATTTTACTAATACCAGAACGCAACGTTTCGTGACAAACAGTTGCGATAGACGCCACACGTCACTGAAGATGACCTTTCCACTCTTTGGGATTGTCAAAAGTCTGAAGTTTCAACGCCCATGCATCCCGTCTGCGGTCTAAATTACTGTATGGTAACTCCTGAACGAACATCGTGTTACATGCGGGAAGATGCAGATAATCCATCATGTGTTTATGCAGTGTGGTTCGTGGAGTTCCGATTCCCGCAGATCGTTTGCGAAGTGACTTCTTTGGTGACTTGAATTCAGATTCATTCACCCTCTTACACTTTCACTCTGGTGTATGGTATTTCAGTTCAGTTCGTGGTTTATATTTGATGTTGCCGGTTTCGAAGAATTTTTTATTCCCATCATAGAAGAGTCTGTTTTGGTGGCGCCTGTTGTGGTATCGTTGTTAGAAATAGGCTCGCACTTCACGTAGAGTCTTCCTAGTATGAGTATGTTAGTGTACTCGGACATACTTCTCTGTTCAAGGGTGTAATCACTGGACTCGCACACTGTTTTAATTCATTAGCTGCAAAATAACACAATGCATAACATAAATACCTACACACCATACAACATTACTTTCATTCATAAACAGAGGGGACAAAGGACACAGTGTGCATTATTTATATATGTATCTCAATATGCGAATATAAACCTGAAAATTTCGCGAATTCATGTGATAAGACATTAGATTCCGAAATTCTGTACACGTTAACAGTTTCGCAATAGGGCAACTGTTACTGAAACACTTTCTTGAGGATTGCGATCCAATAGCATACCTGCATGAAAACACGTGACTCCCCCGCTATCTTGCCCGGTTGTAAAACTACCCACTCATTGGAGCAGCAACCAAAGAACTAATAGCTGAGGACAGAGTGTACACAAGACTGTGGAGTCCAGACAGCTACTCGCTGAAACCTGCGACATTTCCGGGACTCAGCATATCAACATTTACTGTGGACCTACATGTGTCTCACTATAGCGGGCACAAGTGTTTATTTTAGAAAAAACACGTCTTTGCTGTAAACATTAACTGTCGTTATTTGTTCATTTATTACATATATGAAATACTAAGTCATTTTTAAGTACCCAAATGCCAACAATAATTATTTTGTAAATGATATTTTATAATTGCTGTAGGTTTTTTTTTTTCATTTTAGTATTTATTTTTCATCTTATGGGAACAAACAAATGTTTTTTTTGTAAAATATAATTTTTAAACAGGTAAAGTCAGAGATTTTAATTTACTACAGTAGTGTGATACCAGCGTTATATTTCTGATAAGACTTCGACAGACAATTATTCCGTAACACTACAGCTTGAAAAATATTTACACAAAATATAGTTTTTAAATATAATTATAACAGACGTTTCATTCTACGGCTACAGTCTACATTTGTTTATTAGAAAAACAGGAGATCACGGAAGGCGCTACATCGCAGTAATGAAATGTCGAAATTTGCTGTAGACTGTAACATTCATTGCAACGTAATTAACGTAGCCAATTAAATCATACTTTATGCTATATATTTTCACACATGCACACTCACAACTAATATGGTAGTTTCAGATTTATTTACTTGCTTTTGAATGAGCACTGGTATTTTAATTTACTCTAGTTGCAAGAACAGTTTTTTATCTATGTTTTCAGCGCAACATGAAATTAACGAACTCATTATTCTCTTGGCATTGTAAAAAAATTCCTACACGTGTCCTTTTCACTTAGTAACGGAGTATTACTGATGACATTAAAGGTGACAATTCTCGCTCATCAAATGTTAAATATTTTTAAAATTGTGACAGTTATTTTGTTTGTTATAACAGTTCAAAATAAGACGTACCAAACTAATTTAGTTACAGTACAACTGGATGCTCTTGTTTTTGCCTTGTATTATGAAACGCAATAAATTAGTTTCATGTAGGTTCTGAGAGCTTTCTTTTCTCTCATTCAGATAACATTTCATAAAATCTTTAAGAATAGTCATAATTGAAGTATAAGAATTTACAGCGTTTAAGAGACGCTGATTTTGGTAAAAGGAATTTGGTTTCAAATCGTTTAAATATCTGATATGCATACATGCAGCTCTACTTAATGGTCAGTGATTGGATGTTTTTAACAATAACCATCTCGGGGTTATATCCGCAAATCACAAGACGTGTAGTGAAGCAGTAACTTTGTTCTGATTGGCTCAACCAAATGAGTGACGCATCTACACATTAACAGTGTGCCAAATAATAATGCACCAGAGCTGCAGATGTATACGTAAGCCATCGAAAAAAGTTGTTGCAAAAATATTTTTTGGCTCTAGCAATGTGCCACTCTACATTGTGATCCACAATGCAGTACAATGTCTGCCAAGTGTCGACGTTGCTGTATCAAGCTTTATGTCCGTTCGTAAAACATTTTTAAACGACGCAAGATACATTCAAAACTCTTAACGAATTAACGATCTCGAAAGAAAAAATGTATCTCCTAAGATAATTTATCGTGCAAATTGTATCTCTTATGAAATTAGGAGAAAAGTCATGTCATATTTTTCAGTATCACATACGTAGTACAGAATGGAGGATTCTCTTAGGATTTATGCGCTCGACATATAGGTAGGACTACGTTATACGTGGCGTCTTACGGGCTATTGTTCTGTAATACTTAATGAAAATCAATTAAAAACATGGTTCAATGACTGTCAAAATGCATTAGGTTAAGTTCGGGAATAGAAATTTCTCGCAAAATTTGAGACAACTTTTGTTTTATGGAAATTGAGACACAACCGTCAATAGCACTTCAGATAATTTTCTAAGAATTAAATGTCATGGTTTTTTGATTCGTGGCTTTCAAGACAGCCAAATTGTAACTAAGCTTCCCGGATATGATTTTAGCATGTGATAGAAGAATATATAAATATTTATTCCAATTCATAGCATATACCGGGTAGCTAAGTAACATTGTTATTCGGGAAATATTGCAGCTCACGTGTAATTTTTGTTGTGAATTTGCTTGAAAATTAAACGTATATATGTTAAATTGATTGCTATACAACTAAACAATCGCCTGGCGCGAGGCAATAACATGTTATCAAATATTTCTTTATTAGGTTACCTGTCAGTATATAATTTCTAATTATTTCACAGGATTTAGCATGAGAGTTACATAAAATTAAAAATTTGGTGTTTTGAAAATGTTGCTTTAGTTACAAAAACAGTAGAAACTACGTAAACTACTTAGTGGGATAGGAAAAGTTGTAATTTCCGAAAATTATCGATTTCAAATATATGTTATTTTCATTTCAAATATTCTTAATCAGACATAAAAATATGAATATCTTATCGAACATACATTTGTAATGCGACAGTTATTTTCATTTATTTTTCCTTCCTAAATGAAAATTTCGTTGTTGGCATTGCGGATAATAAGCGCGTTAATTACGTCTCATAGTTTGTAACAGACTCAACAAATTCTTAAGCGCATGAACAAATTTAGAACGATATTTTGGTCTTAAAAATTTTAAGCGAATTTTCTAAATTCGTGGGGCGGTATTTAGAGCCGATCTATTCATGGAAACAGTCGGGTACTTGGTGCTTGATAGTGAGAGGTCGTGTTGCATTAGACGAATGATCCAATTACACAATTCAGTTCCCAGTCGCCAGCAGCAACGCGTAGGCGACATCTGACACAATAACCATCACAAGTGATGGAATAATCCTGTCGTCTGTCGTGTCTCCCATTTACCCTTCCCCACCCGCTCGCTTGCTGCCCATGATCCGTGCCTCCACCACCGTCTGTCCGCCAGGCTGCAGGGCTTACTTGACCTGACCAGTGTTGGCGAGGAAAGTTGGAGGAAAGTAACAAGTACTTCCTAATTATTTACTTTTGTGTAACTGTCACAGCCGGGTCCACCAGATCGTCATAAACTAGATCCCAGCCAAGCAGTGCTTAAGTTAACAGTTTCCTCGAATGACGTGTGCTTCGCGTTCAAAAACACGACTTTGTTAGGCTTCACATAGCTACGCTACTTTTAAATTTTGAAGTACGAAATGTTCGCAAGTTCGTACATAAAATGTGTACAGTCGAATGTGGCAGCCAGCCATTCAGATTCCTCTAATAAAACAACACAAGACTGGAAAGTATAGTTTCGTTTACCTTTATAGCAAGTTGATATTGACTTTATTATAAATTAAATGATTTGTACATGAACTAGGCGGAGTTATAATGATTAGTTAAAAAAAACATATATTATCGTTCACCTCGCACTCGTAATTTTATAAACTACACATTTAAAGGTAGATCACTTTACCTCGATATGTGTCTGCGTGTGTGTGCATATGCCTATATATAGTTTCAAACTTCGTTGGTTCATATTGCCGGACAGTGTCAATGAGTAATGCTAATAAATACCTACATAAAATTGTTTCATGTTTACTTAAAACGACCCACAGGTACACTATTTTCTAAACTAGGAGCGCCCCTAGAAAATCATACAGTCAACGGCAACGTCCGACACGTTTCTCACAGGCGGAAATTGGGAACGTCCTCGCTGGGAATCGAACCCGAAGCACTGTGAGGGTAGGCGAGCTGCTTCTAGAATTCGATGACGAAAATATAGTTAACTGTAATATTGCGGAAACTGTTTGCAGTACGAAAACAAAATTTTGGTTATTAATTTGTTAAACAGTAATTATTTATCAATCGAGTGTTTCGTATGCGTACCCTATACCAATAATGCAGAAAGGGAGGCATTGCCAAGTGAATATTTGACGGTAAAATTGTATGTTAACGAACAAACTCATAATATTTGACTACGTAGAGTAAAATACCGAGAAAACGCGTGACAGAAATGACGCCTTCTTTTTAAGTATACAAACTCACTGTTTGACTTTATATTAAACTGTTTGTCTGGCGGATAGGCAACTAATAACCGTTGTCCAAAAATAATTGAAACAAAGTGTAGTAAAAATCTTCTCGTGGAAGTCAAAGTCCGCCACTTGCAAAATGTGTGATAAAACGTCGTGAAATATTATAATTTTGGTCAAGTTAATTACACATACGGCTATGTATTTTCCAGTTTTTGTGATATACTAGGTCTATTTCAAATAATAAAATAAAAATTTCATGGAGTATGGCCTTACCTGTAATGTCTCTCCTATTCTCATCACATTTTTTTTTCTTCATTTGCTTTGAAGATTTTTTTTTATTTTGTAAATAGGCATGTACCCTTGTAGGATTTTTTGGTGTTTTATTGTACTTATGTACGTGTTGCTTACAGCTAAACTCGACTCGAATTGTTAAGTGTTTCAATTTCTCGTTTGTTATTCCTACCGTGTCTGTTTAATAAAGAAATTATTTTATGTTTTATTATCCTATAATTTGAAACGTAGAATGTAAATATGCGACTGTTTAAATTAACACAATTTTACATATTTTCTAATCATTAGAGGTGCGACACATGTTCGTTTAAAATATGAAAATTACTATTCGCAAATTGTCACAAATGCGGACGTTCTTTTACTAACAAACCTACTCTGTTTTGTCATCACAGCTTATAATAAGGTTTTTAAATGTTTGTTGCAGTGGGAGTTTACAATATGAAAGTATTGGTTTGTGGACACACGCCAGTGCTCATGTTTTGTTGACCAAGCTTGTGTTAAAAGACAGTGTACAAACAAACGAAAAAAATAAACGAAGGAAAAAAGAAATCTCAGAGGTATTTGGTAAACTTTTTCCGCAGTAAGAATTTTAAAAATAGGGAGAAAATACCGAATTCCATTTTTTTTGTGTAATATTTTTGTGCATGTTCTTTTAACACAGATGTAGTAAACGAAACATGAGCAATCGCGCATGTCCACAGACCAATACATTCTTAAAATCACACTAATGTCATTGAACCCCATCTCTTCACATGTTATGCTAGCTGATAGCCTGTATTGAGCATTACATAGACGTGCAGTGTTTGTGCAACGCGTACTAGCTTGTATTGATCACTGTTGAATCTTTTACACTTGGCTCTGCATCACGTTCTCTCTTATTTAGTGCTAGCTGACCTTGTATTAAATCTGGCTATGGTTTAATTTCTTTGAAAGGCAAAACAGTAATGTTCTTACTCCAGAAGTTTATTGAGACTAGTGCTTTCATTTAGATAGCTGTGAGTCCAGTAAGAGATTTCATACGTTTGATATTGTGGTTAGTGTAGGTTACAGACTATATTGGTAGAATAATTTTTTTGGAGGTGTTCTCTAATAACCTTACAGACACAAAGCGCACATAAAACGGATAATTTATATGCTTCTGGACAAAAAATAACAGACAATTTAAATCTGAGATTATGGAGTAAGATTAAAGACTTTTATTATTTTTTCATTAGAGTCGTTTTTGTGCTAAATGTTGCAGGCTGTTCAGGATTGAAATGATTAGAGAAATGTTTTACGCTTACATTAAACATTTTATTGCCATACATACTGCACCAATTTTTTTAAAGGTTGGCATAAAGCGCTTAACGTTTTCTCTTCTCAACATCTTTTTTGAAGGGTTTCTAAAGGTAAAAAAAAAACTAACAACTTTTTTAAAGATAAATGAGGAGGAAACATTCAAAACCAGTCATGTCCAAAATCCCGAAAATGAGTAAAATGCCCCTTCAAAATAAACAAGATGTGTTACATACGAGTATGAACTCAGATTCCATAATAAACACGTGTCTTATTGAAATGGGTATGATTATTCTCAGTGCTATAAAATATGTTTATTCACTTTTCTCTACAGTTAGATAAGGTGGGCGTTCTTATCAAGGTTTAAGAAAATGAGTATATTTTAACATTTTCAGTTAACTGCTCAGCAGTGCCGACTGTAATGCTGCATCTTTAATTACGGGGACGATATGTGATGACTATGACACACGGGCGGTAGGCGTGAAGTCATCAGATTGGTACTCAAACGAATCAGTGGGCATATAGACAAAGGGCAAGCTGACAATCAGCAAGTCCAACAAGCAGACTGTGACGCGTTGACCGAATGTCAGCATCTCACTTCCATTAGCCATCACACCCTCTCATTTGTCCGGTGTTACCTTTAACCGCCGTTCAGTAAACAATGTCTGATTCATGAAACTCTCTGGATCATATCAAGGGCGAGAGTTCTCACGAGACCACAGCCAGGAGTCATACCTTGGTCTGACTGCACTGAGAATGGTTAAAAAGACAAACAACACTAGCCGATCACTTGTAATGAGAAACTAAATTTGTGTATTAAAGCTACATGTCACAAAAAAAGTTTTGTAGAATGTAAATTAATTTAATTAAATTCACGAATTAATACATTATTGTGTACATTTACTAGATACAACTATTCTTCATGTACGATGTTAAGTGCTTTGTAATTATGCCGTGCATCTAGCGTTCTCGTATAAATAATTTTAGTAATACTGTAATTTTGTAAACATAAATTTCATTCACTAAAGAAACAGATAAAAAAATTCACGTAAGTGCTATATCATAATAAGCGGCATTCTTCACATAAGAACATTGATACAGTTGACACAAAAAACTCCTAACGTTTTGTTTGTGTTTTGTTACACGAAGTTGTCAAATTATGTTTTTAGTAAGCGTGTCAGAAATAAAATAAGTTTTTATGGACACTAAGTCTTGTCATTTCATTGCCTTTAATAGGTACGTGAGATGCATTTAAATGTCTGTAAATAAACTCAGCACTTAAATGACCATAGAAATCATTAAAGTAATTTCTTTCTTTGTATCGTGAGTGAAACAAACGATATTCGCTTGAAAGAATGGCAGTTTTCAAACCTCGTTTGAGCTGGCAGCAGCGGCGCGAATGAATTGCAAATTTTAGAGCTGCCCATTGAGAGCAGCGCAGTGCAATTAAAGAACTGTTTGGTCAGTCAGAGGTTTC
>PNEQ01055571.1:0-94123 GCA_003012365.1 Medauroidea extradentata
ATATATATATATATATATATATATATATATATATATATATATATATATATATATACATATATACACATATATATACACACACACATATACATACACATATAACTTCATGGTAAAGCTATATGTATGAAAAACTTTTTAATAACATTTACAAAATCCACATGCATAAGATGTGCATAAGGCAATGCTCTTTAGTTTCTTCTGTTTTCACACTAGTTATATTTTTCAAACTTAAACGAGAGCAAATATTGAAAAAAAAACTGTCTGGCATTTTTTTTAAATAGCCTTCGTCGTGATATATATATTTTTTCAAAACAATTATATTGTTTTGACTAAAAAGTCAATTAACCATAATTTAATTAGTTGCATAATTAGCTGAAAACAAAGTATTTACTGCCTTGAATAAAATCTGCCAACATGGAGAAGACTACTTTAAACAAAACTGCCTGACAGATTTTTGATATCTGTTCTCGTTTAGAAGTAAAAAATTACTAACAATAAAAAAGTAGGAACTAGAGAGCACGGCCTTAAACAAAATTTCACCTTGTACCGTCATGAATAAAATATTTGTAAAACACATTTGCAACTACGAAAAACATGTCAGTTTCAAAACTACTTAATTAACTTGGGGGTTTAAATAAATATGAGATTGCCGTTTATGAGAGAAGTATTCAGGACAACTAGTAAAACATATGATTGTGAAATATAAAATAATTTTTTTAACTATAAGCAAAAATAATTGAGAACTTTCAGTTAGTGTGAAATTCATATTTAACGACAGTTCAGAGAAATGAATACTATTTTATTAGATTTTCCCACGGCACAGGTTGCATCGCATTTAGAAAACGTCACTCGATTTTTTGAGTATACGGTACTGTAATATATTTTGATAAACATAATTGTGTCTGTCAAAATAAAATTCCACTATAACTATACGTGAACATTTTGGAACATTTTGAACTAGGATCTCATCGTAATAGGTAGAATATTTGAAAATTATCACAGGCTAATCTGCAGAGCTTTAAATTAAGCTTTACACATTAGAAAAAAATCAGTTTGGTTTATCACTTGGCAATTTATTTAATAAATTTTAATTATAGCTGTATAATAACGTAAACGACACGAGTAATTAAATTTCACATATATTTACAATCAAACAAAACTTGTAAATCTATTATTCTACATAATTCGGTCGCTATTTTACCTGTACTACTTATAACACAGATTACACCAATTAAATTTAAATTAAAAGCGTAAATTTTACAAACACTTGTTTTCACAGTACTAGTTTATATTTTTGAGTTTACCACAATAAGTGATTTTGTCTATGCCACTGCTACTAATTTGACTAATGCAATTGAGATTTATAGGTGTGATTTTAAAAGAAAACGTATATTTAGGTTAATCAACAACATGTATAAAGAACTCATAACCATATTTTAATCAGTGCTGAGATGTTAAATGGCTAAATTGGTACACGTTGTGTTGAACTGTCACTTTTATTTTATACTATATATTTAGAGGAAAGTACGTAGCTTTTTTTACACACAGCAAAACTTGCATTTCCTTATTTAAATACCAACTTTACCTGGTTGTAAAAATTTAAAACTATATGGCACACATGTATCTGTAATATAACATTACTGGCGACAACAACGTACGACAATCACAATAGTTTGATAGTAGAAATTAAACAGTCATTACACTATTGGTTTGTGTAAAATTGTGATTAGAATGTTAGTACTGTTTCGCCTTCTACTACAGCTTCCACGTTGTTTATGAAATATCTGTAATTTAATTTATTACTATCCGTTAAAGTAACTTTAGAAAACACGTGTAATTATAACCACAACAATGTGGCGTTCTACACGTGGACGGAATAAATGTATGAAGTAAATTTTAACGATGACTATACAACATTTACAACACCGCAGTTCATTATGTTTCATTTTCGATCGGCAATATCTTTTTCATGCGAACCACAACACAATAACATTAAATTCACATAGCATCAAATCAAGACATTTAAAAGGCTTTTAGAATTAAATAAAGTTGAAATAATTGTATACCTAAGAAACATACCTCTAAAAGAGACATATTTACTGTTCATCAACAGAAACCAAAAGAAAACATAGATAAAAAAAATATCAACTAAAAAAAGTTAAAGCATTTGCTTATAAAGACAGCAAAACACATACAGATAAAATGTTAAGTTTTACATTGCACGTTTGAGTCTTCATAGCTGCCACCTTAAAATATGTTCAGAAAGTAGTGGATAGGATATCTGATTTTATAATAACGACTAGTAACACAATTACGATTATTTTTAAAATCACTTATATAAAATTCATGCTAGCTGCAGATCATCACTGATTACTGTAACTAATCTCGTTGATATGTGGAGTTAATTGTAAACATTCTTTCTAAGAAGTTTAGCAGTAAATATTTTATTACTTTTGATAGACTTACCTGTACATGCCTTTATAGTAAGTGTTTCAGTTAATCAGTCATCAGTTTTAAATTTCTGCACTGGAATTTTCAACAACGATGGACACGATTTGTGAAAAAAGCTGTCAAAGAACTAAATTTACATAACTACACGCGACTTTTAAAATCTTGCACGGGAGGTTACAACTTATTCACACTACTAAGAAGTACTATACATACACAATATTCCGACATTATAAAACAGATATTCTTAGTGCACATAAGCTATATATTTGCTTAAAATCATCCGACTAGAATATTTCGAATCATGTGCGTATTTTCACTTCTGTTTGAAAAAAAAAATACATTTATGTAACATAATGTTTTTTAATTGCACTCGCTGTCAATGACAGGTCCAATATTTTCGTAGTTCTGTTGTAACACAAAATGAAGTCATTTTATGCTTAAGTCTTTAGTTTAAACAATATATTTTACGAGTAGACATACAAGAGCATGTCGATTTCTTTATAGTCACTAAATGTTTACAGGGTAAACTCTAAGTTCGCCTAGGTATTTGTATTTATCCCCTTTTAAAAGTCACTTCTATAGCCGAAAATTTTGAGGAACTTCGGCTAATTAATTTTGTTTCTTCGTGTGTAATACTTTGAGTAATGCATTTTTAAAATGTATACAAATACACCGTCTACCCCTGTCTTCAATCTAACCGTTAAGGTGACTGCCTAACTCAGAGAAGCCTAGGGTTTTACATGTTAAATTATACTCGATGTGGCTCAGTAATTGTTTAAGCTACATATACGCCACCACTGACTTTTTTATTCATCCCGGTGCCGCATACATTGCTACAGGATCTTTTAGGTAAATTTTTCAATACCCTGAAAACTGTGAGCATAAAAGCATTTTTACGTACTGAAAACACTCGAAAACGGCTATTAAAACAGTTTTTCCTGAAAATTTTATTCAGTTAGCAATATTTTTTTCTCGATGCAGGAAATGGTTTTTGTCTGGAAGCGACATCACAAAACGTGACTGAGCCCCACTGAATATGATTTAACATGTAAACCCATATCCTCGTTGCCGCCAGAGCTCTGAGGTAGGCAGCGCCAATAGAAACTATCCCAAGGTCTTGGATTAATTATTTAGTACATAAAATTCACTTAGGCCCGGTTTCTCAATGTCTGATTTTCTTCTGATTATCATCCGATTAAAATTTAACCAATGGTTAGCAACAAAATATGTTTCTAAAGTACTGATTATGATTAATCAATGGGTTAGAAGTCGGTAACCATTGGTTATCTTAATCATAAGAAGAGGTATTGATTGCAGAGTTAAACAGGACTTTTAAAACAAACAAGATTATAAACAATGACAATGTTTTAGGTTATGATGATAGATGATTTAAATTTCTTGTTTGAAGAAGATGATGATGATGAAGAAATAATAGATTTCATAAACCGGGTCAAGACTTTTTCGGGAACGCCCAAGTCACATGTAAATAGATGACCATGAATTTGTTACGCAATTGCGGCTGAGTAAAAATACTGTCCTAGCACTACTAGAAAAAATTGTACAGCTGGAAGTGACCAATGACAGGTGTGTACTTATTTATTGCATGTTTTGTTTACATCCCATAAATTTTAGTACTTTCTGGTAAGTAATATTCTTTTGTAGGTTATGTGAAAACATTTGATGGTTATGTCACATGCCTTTGATATCTCTATACTTCCATACATTATTTTGCATGATTGGTTGGAAACCTATGTTAGATGTACATAATAGTACGTATCTTGAGTAATGGTAAAAAATATATATATATTTTTTTATTTCTTCTGAAAACATAAAACATACGATCTGGCTGAAAAGTTCTGAATATATATTTGTAGACTGCTTTACATGTTTTTCAATACTTTTGTATATTATAATATCTATTGCAGGTTATGTTATTGTTAAATAATTGTGTTGGTTATGTTGCACATAAAGATTCCTCGATGAATTAAATTCTACTTCGATTTTCTTCCGTGCATCTTCTTTCTGCTTCCAAGTTACAGCGTCAGTTTTTTTTATTCTATGATACGGGCGTATTTTTCAGCACGGGAAATTAGCATTTCTGTTTTCACAGAAACAAAATTTTCGGCACGCGGCCGCTTATTTTTTTCCATTACGTATACAAACACTGCTAACCAGCACAACTAAATAAACAAATAAAAGCTTTACTGAAGCTAATCACAAGCTTATATGTCATTGCATGGTTGCCACATTTACCTTAACCGGTACTTAGCTAAACATAAGATTAAAGTACGTTGAGAAACACTTCAGATTTAATCACCACTTAATCAATAGGTTGAACATAATCATAGGATTAGCTAACCTAGACTTTAATCAGACATTGAGAAACCGGCCCTTATAGTTGGGGACCATTTATTCATGCGAAAATATTTCTTCACCATCTTGGTTTAATGCCACACGTACACAAATGCAGTTGTGCTTCATGGTTATTAGCAATGTGACTTTGTGCAGTGACGTAGTTCATGTGAGTGTGACTATTAGAATAAGGTTACTGCGACATTACACGTCTGTGATTCTATGGCGGGAATGCAAGGCGCTGAAAGCTGAAAACAACCAACTGTGCTAACCTTGAATCAGAGCAGGCACGTGGGCACGTAAGGTACTGAAACAAGTTGGAAATCTTTTCGCGAAAATTAATGCTTTCTACTGATGGTAAAAAAATTATTTTAAAAGGAGATGACTGTAGGGGGATGGTATATTACTGAATTTCCTTAACACGACATTATCTGCAAAACTTTAGTGTAATACACAGTTGTTGTGTTATTTGTAGCAACCCTTCTACTGAAACTCATCAGTGAGTGAGTGAGAGATTTTGGTCAGCGCTCAACATCGAGGTCTTTAGCGCTGATGAGGTGGGACATGAGGTGAGGACCGGAATGAAGGGGCGGGGGGAACGGGAGATCCCCGAGAAAAAAAACTCCATAGTCCGGCACGTTTCCCAAATGCGAAAATCCGGGGACAGACCCCGCCGGGAATCGAACCCGGATCGCCTTGGTGGGAGGCGAGTGATCTGACCACTCGGCACGCAATTCATCAGAAATGATGAAATACTTTCACAGCGAGCGAACGCGCAGATGATCACGAAACGACACCAAGTTCAGCAAAAGACGAAATCAGTGGGGTTGAAAAATGTGCTGGGTGAATGTAAGGTATCAGGGCACACGTTAGAGAGAAGAAGATTGTCGGGAAAAGATGCTGATCGTGTAAGACGATGCTCGCTCGGACCAGATGAATACTCGCGCTGTCATCGTAGTCCAGCCGCCGCGGGGTCACTACGTGCTGGCCATGAGCTTGGTGGCTCCCATGTGGTGGTGGTGATGATGATGATGGTGGTGGTGCGGGTGGTGCCCGACGACGTAGCCGCCCACCTCGGAGGGCGGCGTGGAAGGCGGCGGGAAGCCGAAGAGCTGGTGGTGGCCGCCGAACTGCGGGTGAGGAGGTGGAGGAGAGTGGAAGCCCAGAGAGCCGCCGCCCGCCGCCGCCACCTTGCCGCCCCCGAGAGCGGAGGCGGTGTCGGACACAGGCTCTGCCTTGATGCTGTGGGCGGTGGGTAGCAGCGGCGTGTGGCCGAGGTAAGGTCGCTCTGACGTCGCCTTCACCTCCACCTGAGGCTGGGCGGGGCTCTTCCTCTCTGCGACACCGCAAAAACCAACCAAAATTATAATCCTGGTCTTTTACATTTATAAACACGTTAATTCCTTTTTACTACGTTGGGAAAAATGATTGTTATGCACTGCAAACATTGTTTGTACGTTTATAAAGAAAATCTTTGGAAACCCAGGTGCCAAGCAAATTCCTTGTAAAACAACAATGGCTGTCCTTGTAATAAAATACGAAGTATATGTTTGTAAAGTTACAAGCTATTGCATTGTACTTGTACTTGAAGTAAGAAAATAACTAAATTTAAAATATGTGTTTTACTTGATTAATGACACTAAACTTATTTATGAAATAACTTTACGTAAAACACATTTTACATGAAATTACCTTGGGAAATAAAGCGTGGAAATACTGAGATTCGAACCCACAGCCCCACATATAGATACTACACATCCTACCATTAGACCACCTTGATTTCCAAGCTATGTGGCCTTTTATATTTACATACTATCAATGTACATTTTGTTTTAAACTTTTTTTAACTTTGAAGCATGCAATCAATATTAAAATTCACTTTATTCCAGTAAACTGCTTCCAGAGGATATGATTATGTACAACCATGTAATTTCCGGCGAACCTGGGATTTTGGTAGACTTCACATTTTTACCAAGCGCTTTTATACAAAGAAAATACTTGTAATATTATAAACGAATAATTTTACAAGGAAAAGTATTTTATGTTTACAAAAAATTGCTTTCATGATTTTATAAAGAAAAATTTGTATTTTTACAGCGATTGTAAATTTACAAAGAAAATCTATGTACATTTTATGAATTTTTAGAGTGTATTTTAAATGTAAAATACTTTTAATTAATAATCATAAATAAAGTAAATGTTTTAATTTTTCCATATTGAACAAAGATCATTACAGAATGTAGCCATGAAGATTTGTAACACTTATTTATCGTTAAAACATCTGACGAATACAAAGACGTCTCTTGTAAATAAACAATCAAATAATTTTACAAGAGAAGTCTCTGTCCTTGTGTTAAAATACAGAGGATATTATTGTAGGGAATACAACATGTTTTGCAGCACCACGAGAGTCACTGACTTCTGATAACATGAATCTCTCTCCAAGTTGTTTCCAATGCCTTACGTGCGCATCTTCAGCTTTGCTTCGTGGTGGTAATTGTATGATTTATACACTCAGCGTCTTGGGGCTTTCCCTGCAAACTGGTTCTGATTGGTACATTTAGATGAGCGACGTCTCTACATAAAGACACGCTGCCAATAGCAATGACGCAGAGATACAGACATGCACGGGAGATAAATGAAACAAGTTGGTGCACAATTACTTTCACCAAAAATTTGTGTTTCAACTTGTCACTTTACTAAATCACACTACAATTTGGCTGTGTTTCCCCAATTATGTATTTAAAAAAGAACACCAAGCTCTCATGGTGTGATATCATTGAGAGGGAGGGGTGGCCAGACCTCTCGCCTCCCACCTAGGCGATCCGGGTTCGGACCCCCGGACCCTCGAATGTGATAATCGTGCCGGACGATGTCGCTGGCCGGCGAGAATTCTCGGAGATCTCCCGTTTCCTCCGTCTCTCTCAATTCGGCTCTTCTCCATCGTAGGTCAACCTTCAAGGTACGCAGATTGTCTGCATTCGGGGTGTGATACTCTGGTCCTCGGGTATCCTTATCATACGATATTCATTTATTTTTATTCAGACGGAGCATACGTCTGGCCTCACGACTCCCCGACCCATTCTTTTTCCAACCTCCATCTTCATCCCATTCGTCTCCTTGCTGACTCTCGAAAGCATGCATTAGTTCGTATTGAGGATTAATTAAACGTGCTGCGGTCGTCGAATTTAGTAAAATATTTAGTATGTAGATAACATGTAGTTTTTATATCCCCTACATTTTAAAACCTTAAAGAGCATTAAATACATTCTTCATAAGCCTGGTAACCGATACATCCTGGTCACATGACAGAGAAAACCTACCCTACTCCGGTTCGTGAGTATTTGTAACCGTCAATGGCATGGGATGGGTGTACAGCAAGTGAAGGAACTTCCGCGTCTGTACAAATCCGACAGAAGTGACATCGCGTTCGTACCTTGCCAGTACCGATAGGCAACTCATGAATGTGTACAGATGTCGCAAATAGCAGCTTACATTGCAACGCACCGTCATAGGTGAACGCCTAACGAGAGGAGCTCTGAGATAAACAAAACTGTTAGCGGTGGTCATAAGCGAGCTCTTTCAAGAGTGTGCACCGTGGTGTGAAAGATGTTGCAAGAAACCCTCCCTCCCTCTACTAACCGGACTCCAAATTTCGTGACTTATTTATTGTTTTGCTTATCTGATTCGGTATAACAATGCTGCATTTATTTTGTACAAGTTAGCTATTAAGTTTCAACAGTAAAATTGTTTAGAATATCAAGATTATGATACAGGTGATAATTTTTTTTAGTTACCTTGTTTCCTGTAAAATTTGGTGTTTTGGAGTTAGGGTATACAAACTTATGAGGGCAGTCTAGGCCGAAATATATTCCATTTTAGAGCACTCACTTGGTAAAATTAATATTACCGGGGTGTCAAAAATTAATTTACATTGAAGCAATGAGTGCAGTAACAGGATTATCCCCTGAATGGGTCAATACATTGAACAAGTTTGGAGGCCGCCTGATCACGTCAGGAGTGGCAACTGCAACTTTTTGTATACGTCGTTCGGAATAAAGTAAGCACTGAAAATTTAACCTTTAAAAAATATCACTAGCAGTTACTGCATATAATTAAACATTAATTATAGTTGCCTTACTGCTTGTATGGTTGGCAGCGAATCACCATATGTAGTTCAGTGTAGTTTCATAATTAAATACAACAATACTAGAATAAAATCCCTATTGACTGCACAATTTATCTGACACGCGTAAATATCAAGTAAAGTGTCTAAAGAGATTAGAAATTTTCCGTCGTTAGCCGCTAAGCGCGGAAAGATACGAATGGGCTGAAAATAGAAGTTTAGCAAGGCTTTCTTTAGTGATCACTATATCCCGAATCGCATATACGCTCCTTACACTCGCTTATAAGTGCTTATGAAAATTTACTCGCTGGAGTAGGGTAGGTTATCTAAGTCACCTGACCAGGTTTTTCCGATTACCATGATTTGATACCTCTGCAATACTACTCGAGGTTTTAAAATGACGGGAATAAAAAAAACCATTCGTAATATCAACACCATAAATATTCTGCGAATTGCTACATACACAGTGCATTCTTTACACGTATTACGTTTATATTGAAATATAATATAAGTTTTAGTAGTTGACCAAGAGGCCATCAGTTGAAATTTCGAACATGGTTAAACTTACTTGGTGTAACAGCAAGTTGAATTTCAGAACCACAGTTAAATAATTTAAATTAACTTTTGAAAATTTAAATACAAGCCTAGGGCACACATAATCTTGTCCAAAACTATAAGGCCTACGCCGTATTTCTTACAAGTGTGATATTTAGAACAGTTCAAAGTGGTTCTTTGGCGATGGTGTATGTAGTGGCTTCCAAAAGGAATTTCTTCAACGTGCCTTGTTATTGGTGGTAATGTAAGTGGGTTTTACGTCTCGTCGGAATCAAGGTTAGTTAAAAAGACGGTTGTACACAATGATAGGAACTGGGAGAAAAATTGGCAATGACCTTTGTTAAAAATTCATCCTAGCTTTCACTTGGAGCAAGCGATTTCGGGAAACCATGGAAAACCGATATCAGGAAGGCAAGGGCAGGGCATCAAACTTATGGCAAAGAGTCCGCACAAAAGTGAGAGAACAAACTACCCAAAAAAATGGAAATTTTGGCTTACCTACCCTACACTCGTGAATTTTCACAAGCACGGTTATGGCATGCATGGAGGTTCTGCAGTCGACTGACCTGAGGAGGCATCGTCAGCGGGCGCCTTGTCGCCGGCCTGCTTCTTGGGTTTGCGCTTTCGGGTCTGTATGCCGTCCTTGCGCATGGCGAGCGGCCGGTTGACGCCGTGCAGCTTGAAGTATAGGCCGCACGCGTTACACACCGGCTCTCCGTCGTTGTTGCGTCGCCACAGCGTGGTGGTGCGAGTGCCACAGTTGGTACAGCACAACCCCAGCCGCCGTGTCGCCGTCTGACACAACAAAACATTCCATTTCCTTCTCCAGTCGTTGGACAACACATATAATTAATACCCACATTGAATTTTTTGTATTAAAAAAAATAAGCTAAATTTGAAATTCTAAAAATATTAAAAAAATAGTGCGGTTTTAAATACACATCTTGGTGTAGTCCGTGACAGTGTCCTTCTGTGATTCAGCTGGATTTCCTTTCTAGTATAAAATCGTTTTATGGAAATTTGAATTTTTTTGACATGCCATTATACAAAAAAATATGGAAGCTAAAAAATGGCCATTAGTATAATAAATAGTCAGAGCAAGTATATGTCTACAAAACAAACAATACCTCGTGCGAATATAAAAATTATTGAAACAATTAAAGTTTTTGGTTATATTCCCCGTTAATCATATTTTACGATTGAAATACATAAAAACTTCTAATTAAGTAGAAAGTTAAGGGATGAAGCTGTTTATGATTGACACAATAGATACGATTAGTCTCGCATTGTTTTCCACGAAAGTAAAATTTATTGGGGCCGCATTTTATATTACACGAGTTGAAATTTTAGTCTATTCGGACTTAACTCGTGATTTTTCGTAAACATCTATAGGAGACAAATAAATAACACAGGTAAATTCCATAACGTCTGTCAATAACTAAAAAATAATTACGAACTGTTTTTAAAATACACAAAAATTAATATAGCCTCGTTTAATAAACTGGTCACCATAATTTCGCTTTATTACATATGCAAATGCAAATTTTGCGCTATAAACAACCAAATAAAATTACACCAGCTGTTTACTTATATGCCATTTTTAAAATTGTATTTAGGATGTAATTTTAACAATATCTTAATTCAATCCAAGAACACAGGTAGGTAACGACAATCATAAGCCAAATTCACTGAAACCATAGTCATATTTTAAGCACACGGCATACTGATGCTGTTGAATCAATCGTAAAACCAGCATTACAGCCCATCTCACAAACGAGAGCACTTACCCGGCAGTTATGTTGGCAATATTTTCTGTGGACAGTTGTCAATCGTCGTTTTTTTTATTTTTAATAACATTCAATACTAACATCGTTTCATCTTCACTCGTTTATTTCAGCAAGCAGTTACATTTCTCCCAAAAAATATATATATATTCGATCCAATATCTGAAATGGCATTTACCTGCTGTCATATAAGTAACACTCGTTCGTGGCATAGACTATGCCACGGTTGGCGCAGTGGCTAGAGCGCAAGCCTCCCAACTAAGAGATCCGGGATCGATATCACGTGGGAAATGTGGCGACAGTTGCCTTTGGCCAGCGGGTTTCCTCGGGTCCTATGGTCTCTAGTCCCCCTCCCTCTTATTTCGTATTCTGCCACTCCTCCATCGCAGTACTTCGTTTCGTGTACTCTTACTAAGTTTAGCAGACAGATACGGGCACCCAATCAGAAGTCTGCTCTTGGAATGTCATGTCCTGCTTTCGGATTCTCCTCCCTACTATTTATATTTATTATACTTGTATTCGGGAGAACCCGGTTTATCTACCGGTCCAGCAATTTGATTTATATTTTCTGCTGTTTCCTGAGATCATTCCAGACAAAAGCCATGGGTGTTTCCTCCCCGTCCCATGCTTGTTCGAACGATTGGTTTCTTCGCTAATGACCTCGCTGTCAATTGGCTTCTAACCGTACAAGCGGGTAGCAGTTGACAGCCCCACATATTATTTCCTTATTTATTATTGGAGCCGCGGTTGGCGAAGCGGCAGGAGCACTAGCCTCCAACTAAGGCGATCAGGGTTCGATTCCCGGCGGGATCACTCCTAAGATTTTCGCATATGAGAATCGTGCCGGACGATGCCGCTGGTCTGCGGGTTTTCTCGGAGATCTCGCGTTTCCCCCGCCCTTCTCATTCCGGGGTACCTTCACTGTAGGGCCTCTTTTTCATGTCATCATCCGGGGCAAGTGGAAGCCCACGGGCATTCTGCAGCCTGCAATGGAGGATGCGGTACCCTGGCTCTCCTCACACGACATGACTATGATTTCTTACTGGCTTGCAGCCGTCAAAGACGTAACAGTGGGGTCGTGCAAGACACAATGCCTTCACGTCGGTCAGGTACGACTAGTGAAGCTGGCGTCGTCGTGGGGCTGCCTGAAGGGAGGAGAGGGTTGGCAATGGATGCGTGTCGCGACATGTAATTTGTGCGGGGAAGCAGCTGCGAGGTGAGAGTTGCTAAGACGATGGCGCGCCATGTAACGAGGCAGTTAAAGTCAGCCTTGGTGACGGATGTTCGCGCCGCTCTCCAAGACGGATCGAGGGAGACGCCCCGGGGGGAGAAGCCCCCGCGACAACTACTGGTCGTGTTCCTAGTATGCTGGGGGCAAACTGAAACGGAACCATAGAAAAAATAAGGTGTTACGAACGGAACTGAGATGCACCGCCGACTGTTCACAATATTCACGTTCTTATGTCTCTGTTTTCTATGGAGGTTATACATTTACGGACTGAATTTCTCCTAGGCTAATAGAATAAGAATGTGTTTACTAATATTTAAAATTTTAACTTATCAAAATAATAGCTAAAAGAGCATGTCTTCATTCTAAACACACGATTGCAATTCAGTTAATAAATAACAAAATATAAAACTAAAACAACACCATCAAATAACACGACTCGTGTTTTTTTCTCGTAAGTTTCCTACATTGTCCTTGTACAATATTTGGTTAAGGTAGCCACCTGTGTGAACGTGTTTTACGCTTAGAGTAACTATAGGGTAGAGGGAGTATCCTCTATACAGTTGCATACTAAATTGTGTGTTCAACATGTGTCACGTGACTTTAGTGAAATATGCGCGGGAGATTTGAAATAACATTGAGATAAAATATAATAATTGCTTAGTAATCACAGCCATGTTGAGTTATTTTGGTACTATATGAACATACGAACTAAGGAGAGCATACAACCATATTATCGCAAAGTACAATTGCGTAGAAATTTCAGAACGACAAATATCAACAATGTCTGCCACGTTACTGTTTTCCTTAACCCAGCTGTTTTTAGTAAAAAGTAAATATTAGCTACGTACTTACTATAAGGTTTTGAACCGAGATCTTGGTGACACCACATTACTAAATATGTATTCTGGAAGGTACGCCATGAGTTTCAAACAACACGACTGCATTTTTACGACGAGAAAACATAAATAAACGACACCAAACTCTCGAGACCATGTTGGACACACATTTGTGACGTCATGCTCCCTCTACTATATATTACCTCTATGGTTTTACGCCTTCGAGGCCCAGAAGTGCGGAAACTATAAGGACGACATAGCACGCGCGTCACGTCTCTCCCTAGTCCGCAAGTCACTGAATTGACGTGGAGTCTCGCCGACAACCCGTCTCTATGAGACATTCAGTTGAGACACTATTATTTCATGACGTAGGCCTAATATTTAAAATAATGATGGACCGTACGTTCAAGATTTTCATACTTAGGAAGGACCGTAAAAATAGCTGAACCGCGCACTGCGGAAAGGCAACATGTTCACTTTTCAAAATGTTGCATAAAGGGAACTCGACCTGGACCTGTTTCCTGTCTGTAGTACACAGACAATATTGAAGACGTTGCCAGTCATCTGCTACCGCGCGGACATGTTTCCCTTCTGTGGTACGTGATCCGTTGACCCATTCACGACCGAAAAGGTAAATGTGAAAAAATTTTTTACTTGTTGCCTTTCTGCAGTATGCGGTTCCTCTATTTTCGGCAGTGCAACGTTCTTTGAATGCTAATACTAAGCAGACGTAACTAACGCCTTCTGAGCAGTTTTCGTATAATCTTGTAACGCCCGAAGTTCTACACACACCGCTCGACGGCCGAGGCAGGCGGTCACCTTGATTGAGCACGTTTTGTGTCACGAGACTAATATGGGTAAAGAAAATTGTTCATATTTTGAAGCGTTCAAACATAAAACAGAGAAACATTTTCAAGCATTCAATAAGTAACGAGAGTGGATATTGAGGGTACGTAAGGGACAATTCCTAAAGATAAGCCCAAGTATTAAATTACATTTAAATTCAGTAATTTTATTAATACTTCAAGTTGTGGATTTGGTCTTGTGTTGTTCTGTTCTGTTCCGATTTTCCTAATTTTAACTACCAATTTTGTTTACTTAGCGGTCCCCCGACTTATTAAAGGATCAACAATAATTTCAAACTATTATTTTTTACTTTTGAGGTATCGTTTTACACGAAGATTTTTTATTATTAATTTGAGTATTATTTGTAGCTCTTTAAACTTTATTACCTATACAGTTATTGTAAATATCAAATTAAATAACCAGAATATTATTTTTATAGGATTAAAATATTTGTTGTGATACAAAACACATTTATATTTCAATGCACAGCTTTTTTGGAACTTAAAAATAAATATACAGTACAGTATAAATAAAGTTTTATGACCAACAATGTTCACAATGTAAAATATCAGTATTCTGAAAAATGTGCGTGTGTATGTGTGGGAGAAAGAGAGAGATAAAATATTTGTTGACTAGATTCTGTTTCTTGGACATACTCCATTGCTAATTGAATGACTGTCAAAGAAAACTAAACAAATAAAAGAAAACCATAAAATAAGCAGAGTATGCTTTAGTCAGCAATATAAATATATAACATGAAATTCCAAAATGGAATCAGGTCGAATAAAAAACAAGGAACAAACAGATAATAAATGAAAAATAACGAATAAAATAAAAACCATGTAACATGTGACACAACGATGAGACGAAACAACAAACACAGTAAATATCAGACACGAACAGAAAAATAACAAAAGGACACAACAAATAGACGAGACAAAACGCAACAGATATCAGACATTTACAGACAAGACAAACGACACAATGAAGAGACGAAACAAAACACAGTAGTTTTCCAGACAGACAGTGTTACGACCTTGTGTGTCTACCTGATGACGAGAACAGATTCCAGTTCCCGAAACGTCGTAACACTGTCTGGAAAACTACTGTGTTTTGTTTCGTCTCTTCATTGTGTCGTTTGTCTTTTCTGTATATGTCTGATATCTGTTGCGTTTTGTCTCGTCTATTTGTTGTGTCCTTTTGTTATTTTTCTGTTCGTGTCTTATATTTACTGTGTTTGTTGTTTCGTCTCATCATTGTGTCGCATGTTACATGGTTTTTATTTTATTCGTTATTTTTTTCATTTATTATCTGTTTGTTCCTTGTTTTTTACTCAACCCGATTCCATTTTGGAATTTCATGTTGTGTATGTATATTGCTGACTAAAGCATACTCTGCTTATTTTATGGTTTTCATTTATTTGTTTAGTTTTCTTTGACAGTCATTCAATTTGCAATGGAGTATGTCCAAGAAACTGAATCTAGTCATGCACTCCCATTGCACAGTTCTTTCAAAGATCATAAAATATTTGTAATGGTTACAAAACATGCTGAACACTTGTTTGCAAGGAACGACCATACTTAATTATAGACACAACGTGTATGTTCGCATTATCAAGTCTCTGTTACCAAATAACTGCAGAACCGATGAATTTACAAGCATGTGCAGAAATTCAAGTTCACTGAATATATAATAAATAAAAGTTTACTAATAACTTTTCCATTATATTTCTGTGAAATTTTTGCACCGATTCAGAAAATAATTCATAACGTTTAAATAGCTGGACAGATTTTAATCAAATACAGCTAAGAATCATCCCGGTGAAATTAGCTTTACATTTAAAAAAGAGAAAAACATTGAAATCGGTCTGTCAGTTTAGTAACTAAGAAGCTACAGGCAGAATCACAGACAGACAAACTGATATAGGCCTTTCTTGTCGGAGTTAAAAAATATAATCTCTTTAATGGAAAAAATCGAAATACACACAACACACAGCTTGAATCGTAACTTTATATTTTACTTAATTTCTTACCTGTGTAGTGGTAAGTACTGTTTGGGTCGTAATCTTTACATTGTTTGATAAGTTATTTTGCAATTCGTAACTTTCAAGGCAGTATTAGTGCGAAACACAAAAACACAAATATCTGCTGAATTAGATAGCTAACTCATATAAAATATTGTATATTGTTGCAAATTCAGCACCTAAATTTTTAATTGTATATTTCACACGCTTTACATTATATATGTAATAAAATTACGAACAAAGCTGCGAACGCGCTTAAAAAAACTATCTGCAGAAAATTAATCACAAAGATAACTTTGCTGTACATATAATATTATTTGACTGCAAAATATAAACATTGTTTATCTTACCAATTACATTGCAGGGTCTACATGCTTCGAGAAATTAATAATAAACGTTATATGTTTTTTTTTTTGGTTTGTTTGTAACCAAACAGTAAAAAAATTGTATTTACTATGACAATCAGCTGTTCTTCATGGCAGTAGAAGACCCCCATGTCAGAATCGACGGCTCTACACATACTTAAGTCCCGTCTATTCGTGTATTGTCTGTTGTTCCAGTGAGCAACAGCTAATAGACAAATAGAGGCTTGAGAATACAAAGGGGAGTGGATTCTAGTGTGCCGGTCATTGAAGTCGCGAAATATTCCTTTCCCTAGTCGTCGACTCCTTGCCACGCAAATCCGGGCAGAAAGGCAAGAGGCTGAGGGGTTTGTGTGCTTCATGCGAGTGATGCCGTAATCACAATGGCGCAACAGAAGCGACACGAAGAGCGCGATTCGACACTAAAACTTCCCCTTATTGCAAACAGTAGTTTAGGTAGCACGCGAAAAATACCTAAAAAAAATATATATATTACATGTACCTAAATTGTTCGTTGCCACTATATACTGACCTCTAGTACGACAGCCACGGTTGATAAGGCCATGATCTTTCATTTATTTCAAACAATTGCAAATAACTAGAATATTTTTTAACCAAATGCTTTGAAAAAATTTGAGACTGAGTACAGTCATACGATACACAATTTTGCTAGGGTGTTCTTTAAAATAATGTACCGTTCGCTAGGGAAAAAATATTTTTCTTCACTTTAGCTTATTTTGACAACAAAATATGTGATATTTCAAGGGAAAATACATAAAAATCCGTTCGGTGTATTGCGACAGAAAAATTCAGATACAAACGATGATATATAAGTGTTAAAACTGCCAGAATGAATTTTTGATACATGTATTAATTTGCGTTTTAAAAAAAAAGTATTTTTTAAACCACTGCAAAACTAAAGAGCTAGGCCTAGTATTTCGGTTTACTTCCCGTTATTAGTAGACCCTAATACATTTTCAATACCCAATATAGGCACAATTGCACGTTTTAAAAAGGCAATGACTTGTTTACGATAAGCAAAAAAATATCTCTTCTAATTAAAAAAAATTGCTACCAACTCACCAGTTATACCATCATCTGGACGCAAAATTAAATTCCAACGCGAATAAAATCGATATAATTTATATTCGAAATTCGCGTCGCGCCCGCCATTTTCGTCGAGCTGACGTCCACAGCAACCTCGGTGCCGATTGTCGGACATGTTTAGTTTTTCGTGTCGCTTCTGCCGCGCCCATTTGTGATTACCGCCCGAGTGTGAGTCCGTGAACTCACCAGTCTCTTGGACGGTTTGATGAGCGGCCGGTTCATGCCGTTCATCTTGTGGTAGAGGCCACACGCGTTACACAGGTAGTGTCCCGTGCCGTCGCGGCGCCACAGAGGCGTCGATATGGCGCCGCAGTTGACGCACTCGCGTCCCTCGCCGAACTGGAACTCCATGGCGCTATCTGTACACGGGACATACACATGCACTTGACCACGTTTCCACTTACGCCACAGTTTATGTAACACATACACAGGCTTAAACAATTGGCTGGTTCAGTGACATGTAGGATAGTCTTCAAGACTATCAGGGGCCCTGTTGGCACAGTGGCTAGAACACTCGCCTCCCACCAATACAACGCGGGCTCGATTCCCGGCGGGGCCACGGTGGTCGAGGGGTCAGACCTCTCATCTCCCACTTAGGCGATCCGGGTTCGATCCCCGGATTTTCGCATGTGGGCATCGTGCCGGACGATGCCGTTGGTCGGCGGGTTTTCTCGGGAATCTACCGTTTGCCTAGCCCTTTCATTCCGGCGCCGCTCCACACTCACCTCATGTCACCTCTCACCAGCGCTGAAGACCTCGATGTTAAGCGCTGACTAAAATCTCTCACACACTGTCTCTCTCGATTCTCGGCTGGGCCGGTCCCCGGATCTTCGCATGTGGGAATCGTGCCGAACGGTGGGAATCGTGCCGAACGGGGGTCGGCGGGTGGTCGGCGGGTGTTCTCGGGGATCTCCCGTTTCCCCGCCCCTTCATTCGGGCACTGCTCCATACGCACATCATGTCCTCACCAGCGCTAAAGCGTTGAATGCTGACAAAAATCTCTCCACTTCTGTTCAAGATTCAAGCAGACAGTAGCTTCACAGTGTTACGTCAATGACTTAATTATTATTACCACATTATTATTTTGCGTCTTTATAGTTGACTCAGCAACCTACTGGAGTTGTCATGTTGCTCAAGTGACAACTAAGAAAATGTCACGAACTTATAGTTTTATGAATTATGTCCTGTGTCCAAGAGAAAATGCGAATTTTTTAGGTCTTTAAACATACACAGCGAGGCATGAAGACGTCTGCTACAAGCAAACTTTGGAAATATCAAACTAAGTCCGACACATATGAAAACATTTTTTCCGTGAATAATACGCACAATGAAAATGTACTTATCACATTTATATATTCTACAATAAGAAAACAAACTTCAAAATTTCTAACAGTGAAGCTACAATAATTAAATTCAGCGCCCTTTTTAGAAATATAAATTTAAAGCTCCTTACCCCCTCTACCACCCGGATGGCGTCATGTTGTACTTTAACATGAGATGTTTGCATTTAGCACTGCAATACCCAGTTCGGAGTAGGTTACTATTTATTATGTAAAATTAATACACAGAAATTACGAGAAGTTAAAATCCAGACCTATATTTACAACATATCGTTTAAAAAATAAATAAAACAAATAGGCACGCATTCTTCATTTTTGCATTTAAAAAGTATTCACAATGTTAACAGTTCAAGTACATTGCACTTAGTGATCTACGCTTAATAGTTCCAGCAAATTATATTTAATGATCTACACCACACAACAAAAATATGCATATTCTGTAAAATAATATTTGATGCAACCTTATACAATTAGGAATACATCAACACGCCAAAAGAAATTATTAAAAGGTCTTGCTCTCAAGAAGAGTCCTCGCCTGGCGCATGGATAGCGTTGCAGCGTGTCACGCGTATGCTTTTACACGTGAAACAGCTGTATACCAACAAAAAGAACACACACTTTAAACTACGCTTCTATAATTTTAAAAATTCAACACGCTTTTTAGATACATGGTTTTCGGGCCCCTCAAAATGGTTAAAAATTGCTTATTTTTTTTAGATTGCTGTAACTCCGAAAATACCACTTCAATTCGTAAAATACAAAACGAGATACTTGCGTATGTGTCGATCTTTGCTTCATAATATCCAAAAATAAAATTTTAGGGTCACCACTTAAAGCCCCATAGGAAAAAGACGTCAACGAAAATATTTCGGGACAGTTTGGAGCGCTGTGAATAGAACGATATGTTTCTCGTCGACCGTGGTATACTCTGGCTCCTTTCGTTCCGGTGTTCCTACGTGTCAAACACAGAACTTTGAAACCGGTACACACTCCTCTTAAGAATGCCAATAGAAAGCAGTCTTTTGATACACAGTAAAACACAGGTTGAGAAAAATGAACACAGGTTGACAAAAAATAAACACACGCAAAACCTGCATCAAAGAACTTTCCATCTACTACACTTAACAAATTTGCATAAACCGATTAAATCCACAAAACTTTAAGTGCTACTCCTTGAGCGAATTAATTTTGCGGATTTCTTTTTCTCTCAATCTCTTCCTCCCAATTCATTTTTCATACTGGAAGCCAAGTTGGAACATATTTCAACCTACACACTCGGAGAATGAAACATTAAATATGCAAATACCTTGTGATGTTGGGTGATTTAAAATTTTTCCGTCTGTTGCGAACTTAACCCGAATGATTTCAGTACTGTGGGACAGAATCCCGTATGAATAGGGACCCTGTTTTTCGCGAAAAAAATTTTGCCCCAGTTTGTTTCATTGCCTTGTGTGCATGTCTGCAATTTTGCTTCATGGTTATTGGCAGTGTGTCTATATGAAGAGCCGTGAGCCGTATCTCATTTGTCTGAGCCAATTACAAAAACTTTCCTGCAACACCATACGTCTGTGATTTGTCGGTATAATCCCAAGGCTCGTGACAGTTAAAATATCCAATCATTGACCACGAAGCAGAACTGCAGATGTGCACGTAAGGCACTGAAACAAAGTGGGGCATTATTTTCGCGGAAAACAGGGGTCCCTACGTAAGAAATGACGGAAAATTAACACATAAGGCCTACAGATAAAATATAAATATGAACAACAAAAAATATGACACAACGAGGAGACGAAACAAACAAAACACACTGGTTTTCCAGACACGAACAGAAAAACAACGTTTCGAGAACTGGAATCTGTTCCCTTCTTCAGTCTTCTTAGCGCCCTCAAATTTACTGCGTGGAGAACACTGACCGACTCAAGATATTTGTTTTGGGATCACTTAAAGAATAAGTAAATGCGTATAATTAGAGCCACGACTTCAAGGCGAAAAGATTTTTGCAACATTTGGTTTCAATGCGTTCGGTGCACATCTGCAGCTCTGCTACATCGTCTGTGATTGGATGATTATACTCTCACATACCTTGGTAAATTAGAGACCTAGGGAGTCACAAAAATCTTATTCTGATTGTTGTAGTCAAATGAGAAACATGTCTGAACAAAGACGCGCTGCCAATAACCATGAATCATAGCTGCCAATGTGCACGTGAGACACTGAAGCAATGTGGGGCAAAAATATTTTCGAGACAAAATCGTGGCCCTACGCATAGTTAAATATCTAAACATTTAAGTTTGATCAGTTTATATAAAGTTTGCTATAATTTCTTCACCTAATGACCAGAGGCACGAGTATTTCGCGTATTCATCTGGCAACAGCCTAGACTTCTCAGACCTATACACACATTGGCCAAAGTCAAATATCCATTGGCTTCTTACCGTAGCACGTGTTACCACCAGTGGCGACTCGTGGGTTGTTGCCAGGTAGGGCTGCAGTTGCCACAAGCTGTACAAGGTTGTGCACTGGTTGACTCTACAGCCATTGACACGCTGATGTGCAGGTGCCCCTTACTACTGAGTGATCATAAAATATCTAGTAGCCGGCAAATATTTGATGGTCGTTGGTCTACGGCGCGTTTATCAAGAGTGTACAGTTCCGACTATCTGCAGCCCCACCTGGCAACAACCCACGAGACGCCACTGGTTACCACCACGACTTGTTTCCTTATTTATCACTGGCTTGCAGTCGTCAAGATGTGTTAATACAGGTGTCGTCTAATCACAGAAGGAGTAGTGAAGTAGGCAATATTGACATTCAACCTGACCTAGAATCAATATGCGAAATAATCTTGCCTCTACAAATGGCAAGGAATTAAATATTCAGAGTCGGTAAATGTTACCCCTGTAATCAAAGCATCAACGTTTAACTGTCGTACTAGCACGAAGCTACGCCTATTTATTAATCCTAATACAGCTATAATACTGGGGAAGTATTTGGTTGGTGATGACAATCTATGTCTCTTAATGTTCTTTTTTTTTCTAAGTTTTTTTTTTGCTGAACTAGTTTTAATAAACAAGTTTGTTCCTCTTGTTCGTGTCCTTCCTTTCTTGTGTTTTGTGTCGTCACTTCCGCGCAGTAAAGCGTTACCGACCATTAGAGACACTGGAAAATCACGAAACTATTTAACATAGTCTCCAATAACCTGTAGTATATGAACCGTGACACGTGTGAACAGTTTTCTGGCAAATCGCACACGTTCTGTGTTAAAACTTAAACGTTCTAATTGCGTCTGTTGAAGAGAGACACAGTGCTTCATATAAACGCTAGCCATTAGGTGCAAATCTTCAGTGTTATACATAGCATGTTGGAGCCTAGCAAACAATCAACTTTTTCCACCAGTGTCTCTACAGATCATGCATTGCTATGTGATTTCCCTTCGTCTGGGTGTACTCTATCTCTCCTGGAAGTTTTTAACCGCTGTACTGATACACCCTGTGTATATAATATAAGTATTATCACGAGGCCCATGGGTGTATACTTACCGTAGGGCGACGTTCTCTGGAAGCCGGAGCTGTCGTAGGCTCGCCAGGACGACATCATCATGGCGTTCTGCGTGTAGAAGGGCGACGCGGCGAGGGACGGCGTGGACTGGTGAGGGTGGTGCGACGCCGCCGTCACGTAGCTGTCCTGGTGGTGCCAGCCTCCGCCCCCGGGGGCGGCGCCCACGCCACCCCCGCCGCCTCCGAAGTGGTGCGAGTTGGCTGCGGCACCTGTCACAACAGACTGCTCAGGCCGCGAATTTTTCTCCATTTCTTCCTCATTCAAAATTCAACAAGATTTATTCGTGAATATTACAATAGCGAATTAGGTAATTTTTATTACAATTGATTACTTTCTAAATATATTAAATATTAGGGCCATGCCCACCTGTTTCCACTTTTTCAAGATAATTATTTTTAAGCCTAAACGAGACCAGCTATCAAAAATTTAATTGGCAAATTTGTTTAAGATGGTTTTGCCCGTGTCAGCTGATTTTTGCATTACCTTAAATACTATGGTTTTGGCTAATTATTCAATCAACAAATTTTTTGGTAATTTACTTACTAAACGAATCAATCAAGGCAAAAACTAAAAAAAGGTATTTTTTATCAAATCTTCCTAACATATTTGTTATATCTGCTCTCCTTTGGGCTTTACAAAGTAATTATCGCAAGAATAGAAGGTATAGGGAAGCGTAGCCTTAAAGTGTATATATGAAATATATATAATAAAAATAAATACAATAAAGTAATTATTTAATGTACACCTAGGGACCTGAAAAATTCGCGTTTTCATTTTTCACACACTAGAATTTCAGCACCAATAAGTTCGTGTCACTTTCGTAATTGGCTCTTGACTTAGTTGACATTCCCTGAAGGTCTCTGAGCCAATAATTAGGGACCCTTGTTTTTCGCGAAAATAATTTTGCCCCAGTTTGTTTCAGTGCCTTACGTACACATCTGCCATTCTGCTCCATGGTTATTGGCAGCGTGTCTGTGTGAAGAGCAGTATCTCGTTTGACTGAGCCAATTACAATAACGTTCCTGCAACAACACACGTCTGTAATTAGCCGGTAGAATCCCTAGGCTCGTGACAGTTAAAATATCCAATCACTGACCACGAAGCAGAACTACAGATGTGCACGGAAACAAAGTAGGGCAAAATTCTTTTCGCGAAAAACAAGGGTCCCTAGTAATTTTCAATCAATATGTCTTGCGTTTATATATGAACTACCCTAAGAAAACACGTATCTGCGAATAATAATTTTTAAAAGGCTGTTTTTTCGCGAACCTATTATAGGTCTACGTGGTTTACGAAAAAAATCACTCTCATAATGAGGTTGTTGGGTACTTTCGAAAAATTACGGCATTAAAAACACACTTTCCGAATTCTCTAACACAACAAAATATATTAAAAGAAAGGCTTTTTAGTGCGTAGTTTTATATCAACACTTAGTGCCCAGATTGATATGAATCAACCAGTATAGCTGAGTTCACAGTTAAACACATTAACACAAGTTCTTGCTGCTATAACTAAGAGTGCTCAAATTCCTTTTTCTCCTTGACTACCGGCGGCAATAGCTGCTCCTACTCCTGTATCATCTTTACTTCATTCTTCTACTTTAGTTACTGCTGGGGTTTATTTGCTTATTCGATTTAACCCTCTTTATGTTAATACTATGTTGGTTAATTACTTTTTGTTTATTTCTTTAATTACCATACACAACAGTAAAATCTGCACACGACCAAAAACTCTTGTGCGAAATTAATGTACAGTTTAATTATTATCAATAATGTTTAGCCACATACGTTTTGCGACAAATATGTTACATTTGTGGCTGTATGAAGTACTCTTAAGGACATTTCAGCAACATCTCGCGTTATTACTCGTCGGGCATATTTTTAAGTTAAATCAACGTGGCGGGTATTAATTTTTTTTTTGCGCTGATTGGCTGCTGTTTTATGCTTCGGTACAAGAAGGGACGTACAACTATTTGCGTTAAGGGGAGGATGCCAGTTGGGAGGGGGGAGAATCCAATCATGCAGGTTTTCTACGTTTCGTTAATTAGTATTTAAATTTTTTAAAGACACTTACAGCTCATGACTGACTTACAAAAATATCCAACGAAAATAGTATCCTATGGTAATATTTTATGTACATTTATTCAAACATTATGGCTTAACTGTTCCTTAAGTGTAGCATCTTTCCCCGAGTTACCTTATGTATGTCAGCAGTTCCCATGCACACTACCTGTTCTAAGCAGCTGTGATTTGCAGGTTCAGAAACATGGAGGTTAGTTCTCGTGAGCACGATCTATGTTGTATGATGCTGTCATGTTTTCAGTTGTGAACAAGTTTTATGTTTCCAATTGTGAACCCAGCTTATGCTATACTGTAAAAACATATCCTAAATAGTATTGGAATTACTTAACCCGTACATAGTACGGGACACTTGCCCATACTTCAGCTTGTAAAGCTTGTTGAGCATTGTTACCACATGAGTCTGGTAACGACATTACACGTTTGACTGTTTGCTATAAATGTTTAGGAACGTTACTATTGATGTATTGGAAACAATTCCACCGTGCCTACTATCTTAGCACTCATATGCATCGATATAATAAGTTTACAAAAAAATTTTTACAGTGTAGGTGCACATATTTAAAGTCATAGCCAATTAAAATACAATAGAAGTAACTAAATCTATACAATTTCACAGATTCTTTGTTACTCTTTGCTTTATGTATCAGGTGAAAATGCTGACTGCCAATATAAGGACCTTCACTTGTATATTTCAAATGACTTAGTGTAAATAACGCCCATTAAAAATGCAGCTTTAATTTAGACGGTTTTGGAGAAGCGGACATGTCCTAAAGAATGCAATGAATTGTTATAACCACGTAGGTATTTACGTTTTAGTGATGCGTTGTAATGAAAGATAAACAATTTAAGTACACTTACATCCCTTGGATGAAAATAAATATTAAGAAGCTAAAGTCGTGTTTGATTATAACTTTTAATGTTATTAATAACAGTATCATGCAAATAATGATATAGGAATTGTTTATACAGCACTTACTTCAACAGTACGAAACTTTACATAAAACATTACCACATTAAAAAATTAACTTAAGAGGAGCAGAAACATGTTATACCTCAGACAACAAACACGTTTAACTGAAACACCGCTATGCTCACATTAAACTTCAATATTTTAATACATGTTAAAATAATAATCAATTGTAATTACTCAGTGAAAATATTTTGATACATCAATAACTGAAAAAACAAAACTACTAAACAAGAATATCGTATTAAAATGTTGATGGCGTCAGTGAAACTTGTAAAAACAGCAAGTGCTTCTTTGGAATGAGTAAAACTGAATAAAAGTAAAAAGTGCTATAAACACTAATTTAAATAAATTAAACACAAGCATTCAAGAACATATATTGAAGCAAATTAACATACTTCAATATTATTTTGCATAATTAACGGAATTTTTTGAAATATTAGCTAAAATAGGTAACATAATCTCATTGTAGAGTATATCTGCATAATATCATAGGACTATACTTATTTTTAGCTAATTAGTAAATCACTACAATTTGGCGTGTAACAAATGACTAAACTTTTTTAACCGGGTAACAAGAGTTATGTTTATTAATACGATTTATAATAATAATAATAATAAGTATTATTATTTGTGTGGTGTGAGTTACGTATTACCTTTGGAGGCGGGCAGGTAAGTAGATACATCAAAATACAACAAAAAAACTTAACACAAAATACCTAAACCAAAATACCTGACCGAAAAAGCCTACAACAAAAATATCTACCCAAAGTAACTTAACCCAAATACCATATCTCAAATTACCTAACCCAAGTAACCTAAATCAAAAACCAAACTCAAAATAACATGACCTGAAACCTAACCCAAAACCGCTGATGTAAGTAACCTTACACAAATATCCCAACTTAAATAACCTAGTACAAATAACCTAACCCGAACAATCTTACCCAAGTAACACAAACAAAATACATAACCTAACGTCTTCTAATATTCACGAACCTAATACATCCTTGCCACCCTAAACAACCCTTACCTAACATTCCCTAACCTAATATACCCTAACATTACATACGCTAACCTAATATAACCTGACATAACATACCTTAAAATAACTTAAACTAACATATTCTAAACTAACAAACACGAACCTACCCAAGCTACAACTAACGTACCATAATCTACCTTAACCTAACGAACGTCACCTGACCTAACGTAATATAACCTAACCTTCCTTAACCGCAGTCAGTTTATGTAAGGTTAGTATAGGTTAGGGAAGGCTAATCTAAGTTAGGTTTTATTATGTTAGGTAAATTTAGGTATGCTTATGTAATGTGTAATTTAGTAAGGTTAGGGTAAGTTAGGATATGTTAGTTTAGGGTTTAATATGTTTGAGTAGAATATGTTAGCTTATGGATTGTTACGTTAGTTTTTGTTAGATGAAGTTATCGTTTGGTTATATTATTTGGGTTAGGCGTTGGTTGGGTTATTTACGTTAGGTTATTTAAATTAGTTTATATGGGTTAGATTTTTTAAGTTTAGTTATTTGTATTAGGTGTTTTGAATGAAGTATTTTGATTTAACTTTTTTGGTTACAATTTTGTTATATGGGTTAGGTTATTTGTATTGTGTTACTGAGTTGGATTGATTTTGTTGAGTTTTCTGGGTTGGGTTGTTTGGGTTAGGATTTTTGGATTGGGTGAGTTGGTGTAGGTTTTCATGATAGCCCATAGTATTTTTGGGTTGAGGATTTTTCTTTGGATTTTTTCGGTTAATTCATTCGAGTTAAGTTTTGGAGCTAGGTTTACTGGGTTAGGTTTACCGGGTCAGGTTTGACGTTCTTTTTATGGGGGTTGGGTTATGTAGGACTCGCCGTCTCAAAAGCAAGGTCATATTTGAAGAAATCATTTTATTATAACTGTGTAAATCGCTAACTAATCTATGTATCTGTAGTCAGCAAAACAATTAAATATGGTTTTCAATTATGTTCCATTTCATCTTTGAGATAAATATTATGTGTCGCCCTTATTACTCATACGCTTTTGAGCCTCAGGCACGCAAAAAAAATTCGTGGTAGACAACGCACTCTAAATGCTGCTTTAAAGAAACCATAGAGTAATTTTAATTTAAAACGTAACGATAATCTATATACATAAAATGAAGTGTCCCACTCATTCATTCACCCATCAACTCACAACCCAAACCGCTGGACCTATAAACGTGAAATTTTCAGCGTAGCTTGCCCTAACGGTGTAGGCACCCACTAAGGAAGAATTTTTCGAAAATCGAAAATTAAAGTGGTGAAAAGGGGCTAAACGTGTTTTCGCCAAATTCTCGATAACTCTCTAACCTGATGATATATTGTTAATATTTTTACTTCAAATATTGCCTAAGCAAATGCATATTTCATAGTTTGTCGATTTTTCGAAATTCGGAAATTAAGAGGGTGAGAAGCCGTTAAATGTGTTTTCAATAAATCCTCTATTTCTCTTAAACCACTTAAGATATCGAGGTGATCTTTGCATCAGAATGGTTCACATGTAAAATGTCTAAAAAGTAGTTTAAGGATTTTTCAAAATTCGTCCTTGAAAGCCGGTAAAAAAAATTAAATGTGTTTTCAACTAATCATTCGTATCTCCTAAACCATTTATGATATCGAGGTCGCTTTTGCTTTAAAATGAAGCTTAGGTAAATACCTAAAAAGTAATTTCAGGATACGTGCTATTTTCTTCAAAGTTTGCGTACTTAAATATATACAAACAAATTTAAGGTAATTCGCAAATTAAAGATATACAAATATAATAGTAACACCATCAATTAGTACGTAATTGAAAGTTAGTTACTCTTTTCTATAGTACACGCGGGCGAAGTCGCAACGGGACAGCTAGTTTAATATAAAGGAGAACAGTTGTAGTGATGACAGCACGGTCGTAGAAGTACAGGTCTGGACACTCGCCTATCTATCAATGCTATGGAGTTGACCCCTCTATGACTGAAATCGCCACTAGCAATGAAGTGTTGTTTTAACACTGCCGTATAGCGTCTTACTAACAGTTCTCCTAGCAGCTCCGACACAAGTTTGCTCCTTGTAGTTCCATTTACGCAATGTTAAAAAAAACCACAGTGCCAGTGGCGCCAATCAGTCATAACGGGGTCAATTTTCAACTCCAGTGTCCAGACCTGTTCCTCTATGGCTGTGGGTGAGAGTATAGGTTGGTTACCGGAGGTGGCGTACTGCGCGTGGTGGTGACCCATGACGGCGCGGTTGGACGGCACGTAGACGGGGTGCTGGGGGTGGCCCATGCCGAGGAAGCCGCCGCCACCCGCCCCCGAGCAGGGCGCAGCTGCCGCCGAGGCGTCGGGGTAGCCCATGGCGGAGTTGGCCTGGAACATGGCAGGCCCCGGCTCTGCCTCCTCTCTGCCGCCGCCTCACAGCATCGAGGGCCGCTCCTGTGGCACACAGCACGCCAACTGTCACCTAGGGCCCTTCTGCACGTCACATGCCATTATAAAACCCTCATAGAAACTATATCTTCTTTGTCAGGCATAACATCAGTGTTCTAATATTTATAATTTATTCGGGTGGGACCGCAGGGGCTAGAGCGCTCGCCTATAACCACGGCGATCCGGGTTGGACTCCCGGAAAAGTCGTATGTACCGTTGTCTGACGTGTTTTCCTTTCACATTCCATTGCGTTTGCATCTCAACGCTTCATTTCAGGGTTCGGATGACGCCTACATTTTCCCAATCAAAAGTCTGCTTTAGAGATGTGATGTCCTTCTTTCGGGCCGTTTCTCTACCCCAACCTCAGTATTCCTTAGCCGACAACATTGATGTGCGATGAACAGTGTTCGAATAATCTGGTAACGACCGAAGCTTTGTACGCCGCTTGACGGCTGGCCAGACAGTCAGGCCCGTAAGAGGGGGGGGGGGGGCAGGGGGGTGCAATGCTCAGGGGCCCGGGGTCTCAAGGGGCCCGGGGCGGACCATACACTCGTACCATGGGCAGGTGCACCAAATGGTTTCGGAGGTGGACATGGCCAATCGGCTATCAGATGAGTCAATTTTTCAAACCACAGGTGTTTCAAACCGTAAAAAAATTAAGGGTGTGAGGGTCCCAAACTCACATTTGCCCAGGGGCCCGAAATTTCTGTGGGTGGGCCTGCAGACAGTCACCTGAACAACTGCAAGGAGAAAGATAATTCCAGCTGGAAAACCGCCTGCAGACTGCGTCACGACTCATAACTAGGGCCCGGTAGTTTTCGCGAAAAGATTTTTGCACCACTTTGTTTCAGTGTCTTACGTGCACACCTGCAGCTAAACATCATGCTTATTGGCAGAGTGTTTTTGTGCAGAGTTATTATTCATATGACTGTGCCAATCAGTACGTGGATAACTGTGACACAACACGTCTGTGATTTGCGGGTTTAACCTCCAGACGTTGTATGTTACGGCATCCAATCACTGACCACAAAGCAGAGATGCAGGTGCGCACGTAAGGCACTGAAACAAAGTGGTGCAAAAATCTTTTCGCGAAAACTACCGGGCCCTACTCATAACAGACATGGCATTCAGTAGTTTACGGCTGTGTACGAATGATACGTCATCATATAAGTTTTACACAGCTGGTGCCATGGGACCATAGATACCTAACCTATGAACATAAACGCTTTGTTTAGATGCTAAACGGGAGATCTACGAGAAAACTCTCCGACCAGCAGCATCGTCCGACCCGATTCGCACATGCGAATATCCGGGGACCGACCCAGTCGGGAATCTATCCAGGAGTCGTCTTTGTGGACATAACTATGCTCTATGTTTATTTCCCAAAGTAGTATTTTTTGTTTAAACGCCATTTCCTGAAGACAAACGAGCTGATGTTGGATAATACAATTATTTCCTACCTAAATAAATTTCTTCAGCTCCTTTGCCGAACAGAAGAAGAATAATACTTGGTGCAAAGAAACAGCAGTCTAAGATACGTGCAACATAACTGCAGTACATAATACCACAAATTTGATAAACAGAACTGGTATGCAACACAATAATTCTGGTATGTGGGGCTAAACCAAAGCCAAGTAACTGCAAGTTTGCTAGTGTCACCGGTGGTAGTTCATTGTTGCTTATTGGCGCCGTAACGTCAATTTTTCGGGTGATGTTTTCAAATGTGCTAACTCTCTAAAACCCAGAACACCCTTGTCCACTGAAGTCACTGCGGTGTAAATAAATCGAATTCTTGTGAAGCTAAGAACACAATCACTGACAGGAAAAATGTGAAACTCTTACAATGAGACATATCGCGAGGTGCTCCGTTACCTTCGACGAAAGGAGAGGAGGCGATATATTCGACAGAACGTTGGTCCAACATGTTTGTGCCTTTAGAGACAGGTGTTTTCGTAAATTAGAAAAAAAAAACATTTACATCTAAGGATACACGGGAAGAGAGCAATTGCTCATGCTCCATCTCCCCCCACTTCACCAAAACACCTAAAAATTATAAATGAAAAAGATGACGCCTTTACTCAAATTGTATTTGAATTTGTGTAACGTCTTACTTAACAGTGTGTGAAGTGTAAAGAAAATTATACAGTGCACGTACAAATTATCTAAGTTATATGATTAGCTTTTGGAAAATAGAAATTCGCCCCTCCACATCCCTAAAAAAATTAATTTCTTAATCCGAGCCGGAATCTTTATTGTAAAGTGTTTACTTCAATAGAGTGAATTTATCACTATAAATTTGCTTTGTCTATACTGAGATCCAAAAACGTACTGTTATGAAATAACGTTCCCTCCTCCCCCCTTCATATATTCTTATATTATACATGCCCTCTTTGAGAGTAACAGACCGTCGTTGTCTTTTATCAATATCATTTTTACTGTAGCCCTTATTCCTGATATATATTTGTACATTAGAATTCGGTAGAGCGATCAATGTGACTGAAATGGCTGTTCAGGACGTAATATAATACCAGCAATAATATTACTTATTAAGTAAAAGAAATTTCATTCCGAAAAAAAAATTTTCTTACTTCAATTTCATAAATTATAAAAAAAACATTATTTGATACGTGTTAAATATAAAAATGCCAGCCAGATTATAGCAAAAATTTAATTCATCGTAAATGGCGACAGTTACCTATCCTTATCTATTTTCAAAACCTGTTTGTTTTCCATATTAGCCGGCTTTAAGGGGGTTTACACAATAAAAAAACTAAAGGATTTGGAAGAAGACTTAAGTACTCAGTAGATCCGTAAAAATCTTATTACTGCCTAAGTACAGCCAACTACGAAACGTGTGAACGATGCTCATCTAGTATTTACAATTTAAAGCTTCAGATACGTTGCTTACTACAATAATTTAACATTAAATACCAAACCCCGAGAATATTTTGAAGTTTAACAATGATGGCAGCTATCGAATAAATTTCAAATGACGACTCTTTTATTGGTTTAATTAACAATTTCCACTGCTGTAATCAGTAATTATCCAATTTTGTACGCTTCAATTTAAATCGAAGTGACAGAAAAATTCCAAGTTCTACCGCTAAAGTCCACTGTCTATCTCGGAGCCCTTAAGTGAGCAAGGATAGAGAAAGTCTATACATGTTAAATTGTATTCCGAGTGACTCAATCACCCACGATATCTTTATCGGACAAAATTTCTGTTTTGATATGAGGGGGAAAAGTACTAAAAGAATTACAATGTTGAAGAATATTACGATTACGTATTTTTAATTTTTTTTTTTTTGTGAAAGAATAACTTATTTTTTCACAACATTCAGGATATTGTAGCAATGTGGGGCGCACCGAGATGGAGATAAAAGTCAGTAGTGGTACATATATCGACACGACAGGTATACTCCGTTCCATATATGTGTTTGGTCAAATTTGACACCTACTCACGTACAATATTTTTTTATGTTTTGTGATTTGTGGCGCACTGCAATACAAACTTTGCTGTATAAATGGTGAAATTGACATTTCCTGATCATTTTAGAATTAAAAATGTCTGGCATTTTGCCACAAATCACTATATATATCAAATATTGTCCATAAGTTGCTGGCAAATTTTACCAAACTTATATGAAACAGGCTATACTGTGCTACATCTAATTTAGTTTAACATGCATTTCCTTATCCTTGTTCTCGCCGGAGGCCACAGGTACGCTGTAAAAAAACTCCCTAAACATTATGGGATGTAATTAACCCATACACAACGAAGGACAAGTACCATACTTCAGGCTGCAAAAAGAGCAAATGTTTGGCACTGTTACTAGACAAGTTTCGTAAAATCTGTGTACAATTTAATGTTTCCTGAAAATGTATGTGATAGCTACCATTGATGTATGGGAAACAATTTTACTGTATTAATTTTTTTAAGGGCTTGTTCGCGAGTTTTTTTTCAGACTGGTGCCAATAACTCAAATATTTTTTAACCAAAAGTTTTGAAAAAATTTGAGTCAATGTGCAATCACACGATGCACAATACTGTGGACGCGTTTTTTAAAATAATGTACCATTTGCCAGCAAAAAAATAATTTCCTTAATTTTTGCTTATTTTCACGACGAAAAACGTGGTACTTTGGGTAATGAAATCTAAAAAAACTTTTCAGTATAATTCTACAAAAAAATTCAGCTACAAATTGTAACATATAAGGGTCAAAACTGTGCAGCGAAATTTTGATATGAGTATTAGGTAGCAATAAAAAAATATTTTCGAAATCACTGCAAAACTCCGTAACAAGGCGTTAACACTGCAATACAACGGTCGGTGTTATAAATTTACGAACAATTTTTTACAGTGTAGGCAGCACCCGAATTGTATGAACACCTCGAGAAGGAATGTAAACAGCGTTGTTGCCACGTCGCCAGCGACAGCACGACCAATTTGGCTACGGCGCGCAGGAGTCTATACGGAGGAAGGAGAGCGAAGTAGAGAACACACGTGGCAAGGGTGCACAATTACAGCGGAGGGGTGTCGACAAATTCTTGGCGGCGAGCGTACCAGACCGTTAACATGTGTCGCGCAGAGAAATGTTACGTGCTGAAAACGTCTTCGCTAATGTTACAAGGTCTCCCCCTGCGGCGAAGAGACGGGGCCCCGCGAGCGTTACATACGCCCTTCCGCGACGGCCGACTTCTGCGTGTGACATTTCCGCGCCTAAGGTGGAGGGGGGGGGGCAAAAGGGACATTTACCCCGGGCTTCACATTGTAGGGGACCACACATTTTCGATTAAAAATATTAACAATTTATAAATTAAAATGAATTTGTTATCCGGCAGTTCCCATTTAGGCCATATTTCTACGGTTTTAAGCATAAACAACAGCAGATATCATTATGTGGTAAGCAGTTTTGTTTAAATTTTTTTTTGCCGTGATATAACGTTTTCAAGATAAGAAATTATACGGTTTCGGCTAATAAGTAGAGGCAATTATTTTTTGGTGAAAATAATTATGCAACATTTTGTTTCAGTGCCTCGCGTGCACATTCTGCAGATCTGCTTCATGGTCAGCGATTGGCTGTTTTTAACCCTCGATATATCTGGGATCTACCGGCAAATCGCTGACGGGAGTTGACGCAGTGACGTTATTCTCATGGCACAGTCAAATGAGTGACCCTCTACAAGAATGCTCGCTGACAATAACTACGTACCAGAGCTGCAGATGTGAACGTGAGGCATTGAAACAGAATGTTGCATAGTTATTTTCACCAAAAAGCGTTGCCTCTACTAATAATTAGAGTCCCGGATATTTCGCGGGTTCAACGACCAGCAGGCTGGACTGCACAGTCCTGTATACACTATGTCCTCAGATACTTGTACATTGTCTGCAACTCAGTGAGTGGCCAGTTGTACAGATGGTAAATAGAGCCCCGATTTTATGGCGGAAAGATTTTTGCAAAATTCGGTTTCAATGCGTTTTGTGCACATCTGCAGCTCTGCTACATCGTCTGTGATTGGGTGATTTTACTCTCACTTGCCTTGGAAGATTACAGACGTATATAGTCACAATAATCTTATTATGATTGACGCAGTCACATGAGAAACGTGTCTGAACAAAGACACGCTGCCAATAACCATGAAGCAGAACTGCCGATGTGCTCGTGAGACACTTGATCCAAAGTGAGTAGAAAATCTTTCCGCGACAAAATCGTGGCCCTAGTGACAAGGTAACGCGAAAGTCAGGGAGTTGTTACCGGCATATAGCCTTTAAATGTAAATAAATAACATATACATTGTAATACTGTAATTTAGGTTAGGATAGTCGTAGAAAGTTAGTTGAAATTGCGTTGTGATTGGAATTGTACGTTTTATGTGACTCGAGGGCAAGAGTTTGTTTAAAGTAATTTATGTGTAATTTAGTTTTGAGTACTGGCGAGAGGCGCAACGAGGGACGTGCAGCTTGGATACAGAAAATTAGGGCACCGAGAGGCGTGGCTACGCCCACACCCCTGCTGTGCAATTTAATATTAACTTTATAATTATTCATCAGAAATTTATAAAATTTAGTAAATAAGTTCAAGTGGATATTAATGTTAATGTGTGTTAATTTAAAAAAGATGCAATAAATTGATACGGAGGAATGTCAGGGTTTGTTATCGTCGTCACCCACGAAAGACGCGATTGGCTGAAATTTAAAAAGGTGCGGACCTAGGAGAGTTCACCACGTAGGCGCGAAGGCGAAAGTTATACAGGACTCCGGCAACAACCTTCGCGAAGGGTGGACGCGTCGTGTGGAGCAACCGCGGACGTTTGTGGGAAGCCGCGGAGAAAAAAGGACTCCGGCGGCAATCTTCGCGAAGGGTGGACGCGTCGTGTGGAGCAACCGCGGACGTTTGTGGGAAGCCGCGGAGAAAAAAGGACTCCGGCGGCAATCTTCGCGAAGGGTGGACGCGTCGTGTGGAGCAACCGCGGACGTTTGTGGGAAGCCGCGGAGAAAAAGGGACTCCGGCGGCAATCTTCGCGAAGGGTGGACGCGTCTCGAGGGCAGACTCGCGGAAATTCGCGGGAAGCCGCATATGAAACTGATTCTGGCCGCGTCTATCACGAAGAGTGGGATATTCTCGTGAGGCCGTTGTTAAAAGCTTTAAAACGATAATCAATTTAGCGTATCATCTCTCGTGGGACTAACGGAACAACTCGGAGTTTCCTAAGTAACGAAGGACATAACAGCCGGTGTTTCAATCAATAGTAATAGAAACCCACAATATTAAAAGAGAGAGGATATAACAGAGTGTTTTCATGCAGGTCTTCTATTGGTCCACAGTCCTCAGCGAAGAGTTTCAGAAACAGTGACACAATCGCGAATGTAATTAACATGTACAGGCGTTTGAAATCTAACGTCTTCTCAAATGAATTCGCGAAATTTTCGGGTATCTACTAATAAGCAGAGGCACGATTATTTCGCGTATTAATTCCAGGTCAGTTTGAACGGCAATAACGCATACTTCAATTCCCCTTCTGTGGTTAGACGAGAGCGGTTTTAACACGCATTTGATAACTGCAAGCCAGTTATAAATAAGGAAACAAGTCGTGGAGATATCACGTACTACACGTTTGTACTGATAGAAGCCAATGGATATTCAGCTTCAGCCGGTACACGTATAGAACTGAGAAGTCTAGGCTGTTGCCGGATGAAAACGCGAAATACTCGTGCCTCTACTAATAAGTCAATTACCAAAAGATTTCGATAAATTACGTAATTATCTATTAAATCGTAACATTACCTGACTTAACCTTCGTGGTGAAAACTATTCCAACAAAACTGCCTAACGATTTTTTATATCTGCGTTCGTTTGGGTATAAAAAATAACACTCTCGAAAACAGTACAAATATGGGAGCAATTTTTCGATTCTATACAGATAGAGCCCGGAAAAATTAACGGATTCACTGACCAGAAGGCTAGCCTCCAAGAATGTATGTTTTCTCAAGATGACAGCAGCTGCTCATTAGCTGCTCGCTTCCACGGTAAATATGTATAATGGGTAACTTGCAGCTAACTTGCGAGTGGCCGCAGTGTTAGACCCAGTTGTTACTGATTCCTGTTGCGTGCACCAAGATTGTACAGTACTGAGCAAACGTCAGCTTACCTTGCAACTGCTCACCACACGCCACTGCAGTTTTGTTTACAATGGTTTTCACGATTTTTCGGTATTTTTCCAAGACAGTAAATAGTAAGGGTTTAACTAATTATGTAAATAAAGAAATTTTTGTTGAATGACGTTTTAGTCTAAACCACGCAATTTTTCGTTCCGAAAAAAAAAATTGCTACCGAGGCAAACACCATTACAATGAAAACTGCCGAAAAGATTTGTGATATCTGATCTCACTTAGGCTTAAAAAAATTATTATCACCAACATAGACAGAAAAAGGGGGTCATAACCTTAAAGGATAGCAAGAGCTTGGAAAAATTCGCGAGTTCAATGACCTGCATGCTAGAATCCGATTTTCTATGCGTACTCAAGCCCCGTCTATTCGTTCATTGTCTGCTGTCTGAGTGAGTAGCAGGTAATGCACAAATGGTAGGGGTTCGATGTACATAGGTTAATGGATTCTAGCATGTTGGTCGTTGAACTCGCGAAATATGCCTAGCCCTAAGGATAGCGAACATTTTACAGTATTTCTGATATCACTGGTTAAAATGTCCTTCAGGGGCGCCACACTAACTATCGGCCAACAGCTAGAGACAATAAAAATTGACGGGTTCACTGACGTGTCGGCTAGCCTCCAAGAACATGTGTGTATTCAAGCAGACATTATCTGCTCACTGGCTGCTCGATGGCGCAGTGATATGGACCTGTATTTAGTTGCTTCTGTACTATTGGCTAAGTGACTTCCAGGAAGTGTCAAATAAATCACGGCCCAATTGCGAAAGTGGCCCGAACATACAGTTGCTGGGATTCTAGCTTGGGGCCGAAAGAAAGCGTGAATTTTTCAGGTCTCTACCAACAGCATAAGTCAGGCGAGCATATAGTAACTAGGAGTCCAGTCGGCTGTAAGATAATGACGCCAAATTTATACGTCCCTAAGTATTAGAATATTCAATTGCTGCTGCTAGTACTTATAGTGTAACAACAGCAGCAGTCGTTGCTTGTAATTGAAAAAGCTAGATCTGGAGTTTGGCCATTAAGTTTCTCAACAGTCGGTAGGTTTGTGTACGTTCGCATGCAACGATGTATGCTACAAATCCGCAGCAAGTTCTGTTTCCGGCGCGGTAGGATCTAGAGGTGAGGTCCTCTCGCAGACAAATCAACCCCACCCCTTACCAACCTTGGCAACTTCGCCCGCAGTGTTGTTTATTAACCCCGGCCACCATCCATCACCAGGGGGACTCGTGTTCGCGCGACTCACGCCCGGAATGTCACCAATCAACCAGCCAGCGCGTCTGGAGCACAAACCACGCCCCCACACCCTCCCAGTCCCTCCCTCATCCCCGTTCCAACGCACGACATACACAGTAAATATATACATAGCTTTAGAACAAAACATTTTTTTGAATACAAGTTGCCAAGGTAATGTTTTCAAGACTGTAAATAAATCAGGAAATTAATTTTTTAAACTTTTATCATGGAACGTGTACAGCTATACTGCATTGAACAAGTAAGTATAGCGGAATTCATATACATTTACTTAGGGAAAGAGAGAGAGAGAGAGAGAGATAGAGATAGGCGAAAAATATTTGGTGCTAAAATAGTTACATAGTTCCCAAAACAAGTCTTGTTTGTTTGGATGACGATTATTTCACACTGTTCTACTATTAGCCAACAAATAACATAATTTCTGCAGTGGCGTACCAGAATCGTCACAAACCCAAACAAATGAAAAAGTACCAATAAGAAAAAAGAACATAAGCGACGTGTCTCTTAGAAAATAGGCAACCTTTCCGCAACGAATCATTCTTATCTGTGTACATTGTAAACTATAGGCCTAGTTGAAAGCATACTTTAATTTTATTTTTCATGTTTTGTACATGTTGTAAAGAAATTTATGGTTCGTTATTCGGCGGTAGGCAGGTAGGTATCATGCGTCCAATTTTTGTACACAGACTTATGTCTGGGAAAACGGTGGATGAACTTCGTAATGACCTTCAAAAAAGGGAAAGTGAAAACCAGTCTGCAAGTAGTGCGAAGACATATTCAACGGAATTAAATGTTTGTTGACATATTTAGTTTTTTATGTCTTTATTTTCTGTGCTGGACCAAACTGCAAACATTCTCCTCCACACTTCAGTGCCTTCAGCATGTAAACATAACGATTATGTTCATAGGTTAGGTATCTATGGTCACATAGCACCAGCTGTGTAAAACTTAAATGTCGTATCATTCCAACACAGCCGTAAACTACTGAATGTCATGTCTGTTATGAGTTGTGACGCAGTCTACAGGCTGTTTGAATAAAAATGTTGAAAATTTAAAAGTAAATTTGAAAAATGGTTAGTACAATAATATTTTATTTTTTGTTTTTATATTCATCAACTTCTAGCTTGCAATATTGTTATTTACTGTGAATATTTCAGTTTGGTATGTCAGTTGGTTTTAGTGTCGTACATAAAACCGTAACTTGCAAATTTAGACATTTACGAGCCATTACGTAAAAACCATGAAAACTAAAAAAAAATTCATAAGTGCCAAATTTTGTCTGGTATAAATATGTATAAAAATACGCACACACACAAAACACACACACACATATATAGCGTAGACTGTGCCCTTGAAGACCAATCACTAATATTCAATAGCGGCGTACCAGCGTTATCATTGGCCCAGACAGATGGAGACACGCCAATAACGAAAGAAGAACAAACTGCCAATTTTCCCGCGATAACTAGGTGTACCTAGCCATGGTTTTTAACTATTTCACCGTTACACAGGACTGCCAACTGTCTCCGTTTCGACCTAACAGTTGCTTGTATATGACGTTCCAGCGCGCACGGCCAAGGAGTACCCTTCCATACGGCGGGGTCGTTTCTCATTCTCTCAAACAAGAGCTCGAAAATAAATCACCATGACGGTTTACGTTTCGTGAGATTAACGCAATTCTGACAGGGGCGTTTTATAATACACGTTTGCAAATAACTGCCAAAATATTCAAATATCGTCCACTTAGCAAACAGGTGTGAGTAGTTGGACATCAGCGAGATTTCAGGCTGTAGTTCACGTTGATGAAAACACTATCTACCTCTGCTCTTTTTTTATAAACAGTTTTTAAGCTACGTCTCAAAAAGCTTAATGGACTTTGCAGCATGTTTCTTCTTAATCTTACGCACTCAAGTAAGGCTTAAGGGCAATAATCAGTCAAGTTGTTCGTTCTACGGCACTGTTTTCAAACTGGTTTTAACCGCTACGACAACATTGGTGAAAATTAGAAGAAAAAAAATACAAATGGGCGACAATTACGTGAAATTTTTCTTAAAAGCACTGCAGACACTCCGTAGAGTACAAATCTCTTTCAGACAGGTAAATGGAAATCAACGCTGAAAGTCAATAAGGCTGGAGTGTACAAATCTGTCGCTCATGGAACAGAAATGAGACATTTGTGATTTGATGTTCTGTTAAGAGGGAAAGGAAAATTGCGCGAGTTTAGTGACCTCATGTTAGAATCCACACTAGCATCCCGTCTATTCGTCCAGTCAACTAATGGACAAATGGTCGGGTCTTGAGACTACAGTGGATAATGGATTATAATATGCACGTCTTGGAACACGGGAAATATAATAACATTCTCTATTTATATAATAACAATAAATTATTCTCAAAAGGTAATTTCTTTAGAAAACCAAAATCTCTATCAAACTGGTTTCAAACAAAACAGAAAGACACTATAAATAAACAACATGTTTTACAATACTTTGCACGTGTAATACATATAGCTTATTATTAGAGAAAGGAAATTTCGCAAAAAGATTTTTCGCACCACTTTTTATCACCTGCAAATCACAGACGTGACGTGTGGCAGTTATCCGCGTACTGATTGGTTCAGCCAAATGAATAACAACTCTGCACAAAAACACTCTGTCAATAGCCATGAAGGTGATCTGAACGTAAGGCACTGAAACGAAGTGGGGCAAAAATCTTTTCACCAAAAATTCCCGTCTCTACTTATTATTTACTTAGTAAATGAGCAAACTTGTTACACTTGGGATTATATTTTTCCAAAGGTTTGTTTAAAGAGTATGTGTGATTTTTTTTATTACTACTTATTCGTAGGAATCTTGAGGAGATAAGGCATAAAAGTCTAAATGTTAGGGTGATCATCTCACAGGCCACCGAACGGTGTGTAGAACTCCGGCCGATAGAAGGTTATTCGAACAGTACTTAACGTGCGTGAGTGATGTCTGTTAACAGGAATAGCATTCAACGAACGTTACGCGCGAGTACTCATTTCAAGTCCTCTAGTAACCTCTATAAAGATGCAGCTCTTCTTACGCAAAAACTATTCATTTTCGTACCATAATCGAAGAGTTATAAGATAACTGATAATGTCTCTCTATAGAAGCAATTCCCATTACGATTATGTGCCAATTTTTGTACTTAAGGGGGAGTATTAGACAATTTTATTGTATTTTCAGTTTTTGAGCCATAACATTTATTCAAATTGTATTATCAAAGTTTTCTCTTCGACAAAGCGTAGGATGTATTCTTGGTAAACAGCTTGACATAAATAAAAATTGAATATTTCATTAATTTGTCATGCAGATTCAGTGCAAGATAATTCTTGAAAATTAAACTATAATTATCTTGCAATGACTCTGCATTTCAAATTAATGAAAGATCTCCTATTATTTATGTGATGTAGTTTACAAAGAATATATCCTATGATTTGTCGAAGAGAAAATTGTGATTATACAATTTGAGTAAATGTTATGGCTCAACAACTGAAAGCACAATATAATTGTCTAACACTCCCGCTTAAGAGACGTTCCAAGCGTAAGACAGACGCCAGATAAACGCATTGTGCTTAGAGTCGAAGAGACAAGAGGTAAGCGAGTAAGAATCGGCCTTATAGCCCACGGCCGATCGCGGTCGTTGTAGTCCAATAGCGTACCAATTACGTCTGTAACAGTATGTGTCGAATGTCAAAGAATTGAACTACAGATGTCAATATGTATTTTTCTCCTTTGCCTTAAGAAAACTGAACACCAATGCCTTAAAAATTTAGTTTTTAGCCGTTTTCACTACTCTTTATATATTTAATGACATACGATATGACTAGAGAAGGTGATTTATCGCGGGTAAAGTTGACTGTTTTCTAGGCTTCAATTATATGTATTCGTTTCTGACGCTTTTACTTCGTTACTGGCGAGTCACTATTTGACTGGGCCAATGATAACTCTTGTGCGCTACTACTGGACGTCTGTGATTCGTCTGTAAACAACTAGACTGTGCCACATAACCGTCGGCCAACAATGCATGACGCAGGACGCTACACTGATTTGCAAAACACGCTGGCAGAAAACATTCTCGCGATTTTACACCATCTCTAGATATGACTAAAGTAAAAAGTGGTGTCTACGGGTAATAGTTTTTTTACCTTTCCTGGAATGAAACGATCAGTTAAATTTGGACATATGCGTATATAAGCGGTTCGGGATAAAGTGAGCACTCAAAAAAGCCCTGTTAAATTTCTATTTTCAGTCAATTTGTATCTTTTCGCGTGTAACAGCTAACAATGGGAAATGTCTAACCTCTTTGGACACGTCAGATAATATCTGCGCATGTAAGATAAATTGTGCAGTCGGTAGAAACCAATATGGTTTGATTTAAAAAAAGTTAATTAATAATATATAGATATGTAATTTTCTATTCATATTATTTCAGTATTGCTGTAGTTAGATAGGAAATTACACGGAACTATATGCAGTGATTCGCTACCAATCATACAAGCAGTAAAGCAACTATACCTTATCTTGACTTATATGCAGTTACGGCTAGTGATTTTTTTTCAAAGGTTTTGATCTTTAGTGCTTAGTTTATCCCGAACAACCTATACACCCAAACATTGATTTTACAGAAAACATCTTTCTAGGGACTCCTTTTAAAGCCATGTTAGGTAATTTCTATTTCACATTGCAGCAAAAATCTCAAAAACTTTTTAACGAAATGCTTTGGAAAAATTTGGGGCTAACATCAGTCATACGATGCACAATTCTATGTAGGCGTTATATGAAACAATTCACAATTCGTTCGCAAAATATAAGACAAAATTAAGCAATATATAGGCTCTATATTGCGTAATTTTGTCTTATTTCCATACCAAATTTGGCGATACTTTGGGTGCAGAAATCTGAAACACTATGAGGCTTACTGCCACCAAAACATTAGGTATAAATTATGATATATTTATGACAAAACAATATAGGGATTCATAAATATGTAAATTACGTTGCTTTTAAAATAATATTTTTAAATCAGTGTGAAACTACCGGACGTGGCAGGACGGCTATTTCGGTCGGTGCGGCGGCGCCGAGGGTTAATGAGGGGGCGGGCGTCTGCATACTGCCGCCGTCGGCGTCTTAATGGTTGGCGTCCCGGGGGCAGATGTTTGGTGCTCCACTATATCGGGCACGCCTTATCCATTTACCGACACTAAAAAGTCTGGGGGAGCCACAAGATGCCCTGCTTCTGATGCTGATGAACTTGGACGGTAAATCACGTCGCCTTCGTAATCGTGGTCGCTGATACTAACAAACCCCTTGCTTCCATGCGAACCTATTTCAATACATCTCACAGATACCCTAACACTGTACAGCGATTTTGATCAGTGAATGGAGTTCAGCTGAAAATCATATCGACAAGCATTTTTTTGCAGTTAACCAACCAGCAGAATGTGCATGAAAAGTGGAGTATCTATAAAGCAGGATATTAATTAATTAAATGCCAAAATTGGATTGAAGAGATTTTGGTCAGCACTCAACATTCAGGTCTTTAGCGCTGGCGAGGGGTGACATGATGTATGAATGAAGGGGCGGGGAAAACGAGAGATCCCCGAGAAAACCCGCTTACCAGCGGCATCGTCTGGCACGATACTCGCATGCGAAAATCCGGGGACCGACCCCGCCGGGAATGGAACCCGAATCGGCCTGGTGGAAGGCAAGTGTTGTAGCCACTGCGTGAACCACGGTAGCTTGGATACCAAAAGCGGTGGACCCTCCTTCTCGTTGCCTATATCCCCTCACAACCAATGTTGCCAACATGGTAGTTCTTCAAATAAGTATGTCTTATTGTTTTGTATCGTAGTTTAGTTGGTAAAAACTGGCATCATTTAGTTGGACCTGTTAGTGGGAAATGTGGTTTTTTTTTAAACTGTGTTTTATATATATATATATATATATATATATATATATATATATATATATATATAGAGAGAGAGAGAGAGAGAGAGAGAGAGAGAGAGAGAGAGAGAGGGAGGGAGGGAGGGAGAGAAAGTATTCCGCTGTACGGTAGATAAATTTTGGGCGCGTGTTCCTGAGAACACTAGGAATTACAAACATCTTATAATATAGTTAAGTAGCTCCATTAAAATCGAAGTTGGTCTATAAAAACTACCTGCATACTCAGCAGTCATGCGTTCCCAAATATTGATGAGGGTTGGCGAGAGAGGGAGATAAGTCACAAAGAAGCAACACACGGATGATGTTATTAGGCCAGTAACCCCTTGATATCACTGATGAGTTTAGATGTAACATAGGAACATGCTGCAGTCTCCCATCGTACACAGAAGGGTCTGATGCTATTGTGTAACGAACTACATTTTCTAAAATGTCCAGAAAATTACGTTTCGATTCGGACATGAGCCTTGAACTTCAGAACATGTTTACACAGTGTTTTCTTTACAAAATTATATGATCGTGTTGATTTAGTAATACATAAACGAATTTCAGGATAAAAGAAAACAATTTCCATTTTTCAAGAAGAAAAAATGAACTTGGTCCATTATGGCATCAGACCCCCCAACTAAAAGTCAGTAAAATTAAAAGTGCACATTGTTCAGGTAATAGCATTTACGTACGCTTTTCTCGTCTAAGCACTATATTTCATATTTGAGAAAACAGCCAGGTGAAACAGTTGAACGAGAAACAATGCCACGTAGGGATATTAGGTCAAGGGGTAGACGAAGAAGATGTCACAAATCTTCAGGATGGAACTAGAGAAACCATTCGCAAAATTGAAGAGATAGGAGTTTGCCTGGGTCGGTATACAAGATAACATCTGTTTTCTGTCTTCTGTTGTAGAAAAATATCACACTGGCGAAAATTGTAACAGCTGAGTTTATTCTTTATTTATTCATAACTACAGTATTTTCACTCGTTAGTAACGTAAACATATGTAGTCTATTTAAAATGTACATTGGCTCAAGTATTACCAATTGGCACATGTGTACCAGTAAATCTACCGAAAGAAATCAAATAAACAATAAGACAGTCAATATTTTACACTGAATAATGTGATTTCACTAAACTTATCGACGCATTGGATAGTATACAACTATTATAAATACAAATACAACATTAAAACATACATAACATAAAAATGTACTACAATGTTTATTATGAATATCCAACCGACTAGCAAGCATTACGACTGTTTTGGTCGTTGGGGATAAAGTGAGCACTAAAGATTTAACCTTTGAAAAAAATTACCAGCTGTTACTGCACATAATACAACATTAATAATAGTTACCTTACAACTTGTATGGTTGGCAGCGACTTTCCGAATGTAGTTCCATCTATTTTCCTATTTAAATACAATACATAAATAAAATCAACCAAAAGCGACGTATTTTTTTATGTAATTCATTAACTTATTTTTTATCTGACTGTATAGGTTCCTACCCGACTGCACAATTTATCTCACAAGCGCAAACATCAAGTGACGTGTCCAGAGAGGTTAGACATTTCCCGTCGTCGCCCTTTAAGCGCGTAAAACTACGGATTGGCTGAAAACAGAGCTTTAGCAGGGCTTTTGTGAGTGCTCACTTTATTTCAAACCGTCTATACACTTAAGGTTCAAAATTTTCCGAAAAAAATTGGTAAAAATAATCTTTTTTTTTTTTTTTTTTTTTTTCAAATTTTCTGGAAAAATTGGAAAAAATTGGAAAATATTCTTTAAAATCATTGTGAAATCATACTAAACCTGTGGTGGCTTAATAATATATATAGTAACTTATATACTGTCAATACAATAAGGAGAAAAGCGGAGAATTGGCCTGTCTGATTCATTCTGAACGTTTACTTACTAGCAAGGTGTAGGAATGTGGAAAGATATAGAATTGAAAGTTTCACAAGAAGAAAATGGCAAATCATAAAGTTGATAAATGTAAAACAACAGCAAAGTTCGCCATTTAGCCAGTTGATACAAGCAGCACGGTAATTAATAATTATCTTAGTGTGATACATGTGAATTTGAACTACAAATAGTTTTTTGTTTTAATTGAAACTGCTCTCCTGACAGAGATTGTAAGTTGGGTATGAACGAGTATGATAACAATTTCCGGTTAGTTCATGTGCGTATTGTTTATTTTTCTGTACCAAGTTTTAGGTTACATTTACTGGTTATTTCATTTTCGTAGTAGGGTACTGTGTGTATTGGCAGATAGGGTCGGAATGTAAATACATATACCATTCAGATTTGTAATTCAGAAACTGTATAATCATTTTTATTTATTTATTATTTTTTAATTTGCTGTAATTTTCCACCTTGATAAAAAAATCAAATTTTTCTCATTTTCATATTCAAGGAAAAAAAATTATTTTCCCCTGTTTTTCCCCCAATTTTTTTTGGATTTTTTTCCCTAAGCTTCAGAATCCTAGTTACACTCATCACGTAATAACGGAACATAATAGCAGATAAATAACTACTGTCTTGCGTGTTTTTTTCTGCCATCATGTACTGTACATAGGCCGACTTATTTTTTTTTTATTTTACCTTGACCGTATTTCATTACAATTACTTTGAAAAATGTTATGCAGCAACCAACTACGGAAATTGTTAGTTTTGACTATAAACTTGTTAAAAGTTTTTAGCATTGATACAATCTTATAAAAATTATTTAGTCCTATATCATGTTGTTTAAAATATTGACATTATAGGAATTTAATAACTTTTGCAAGTTGGTGTCAAATCTGAGAACCCTTAAAACTACCAATTGGCGCACAGCTCGTTAATGCATAACACATTCCATTTATGTACATTAATGCAATGCTAACAATTTTATAATTTATAATTGGTTTTTGTAAACTGGCACAACCACTATTTTTTGGTTCAATTTTTTTAATTCTGTGTTACAGTGTAAAGTGGGGAAGAAATCTACGCCGTAGTACTATCAATGAACACATCCTGCGATAGTTTTATTATTATAGATTGATGAAGAACAGTGTGGAAATTAACCCCTACGTAGTACACTTTAAATTAATTAGAAATAATGAATGATTGTGTAGAGGGGCAAAGGAATTTAACAAGACTATCAAAGTCTTTCCTCTAAGACTTCTGGAAGTGCAGGTTAGCTCAAAATAAAATTTAACATATAAATCCACACTAACATATTCATATAACACGAGACCCAAATTACTCACAGACAAATTTAATGAATAGAACATCTCAGGGAAAAGCATGAATTCGGAACAAGTTTTGCGAGTTAGTCTTTTGATTTTACACTTTAAGTAAACGAAAACTGCATAACAAATAAATTACTAGGAGTGGAATCAAATTAACAACCAGAATTACAGTAGGATACACAACATTCGAACAAGGCGTAGACAAGGGAGGAGCGAGAAGATACAAACAGAAGCCTTCTACCATCTAACTACCAAATGCCTTCTGTTGCAGAGCCAGGCAGAAGCACTGCCCGTTCATACACACTAAAATCATGGTATAAGTTAACCAATTGCGGATTATCTTGTCAATACGTGACTTTAAAGTTCCAGTTTTGAACCACCATGGACGCAATGCTGGCTGGCCCTACACCAGTAACCGGGAGCTTTACGATACCAAATTATTCTTCCAGACGTAGGCTCCGAAGTCTAGGCGGGAGGAATCTCGCTTTACGTCCTTCCTACTGTGGGTGGATGACCAGGATGGCGTCTCTGGCTGCCCGTGGCACAACAGCAGCACACCAACGATCCACATCTGCCTCGTCCGGCGTCCCACAGATAACTCCCCTTTAAAAACCTAACTAGCTAAACGCTCCTAGCATGGTAGAAATAACTTCACACTCCTCAATGGTACAAGGAATACACTCTCTTAGAGCGACGATATAAACATGAATTACTCCATGCACTTAATATTCAATGCTAAATGGATAATGTTCAACATAAGTTCTATTAAAATAGAAAAATATGCAGATCATAAACCAAAAATACTCTGAGACATAAATATAGCGATACGCACAACCAAATATAAGATTAACATTATATTGAAACAGATATTGTACAAATAAACTTGTAACTGGACTGTAACATAATAAGTTTTGAAGCATTAAAATCTGCAATACATGCTCGACAAATGTATATATTACATTACTGAATCTCACCGCTTCTTGCAATTAACTTGGTAACATCATAAGAAGCTTTGTATTACCTCCGTTTTACCGTATCAAAATTTTTCTCTATCTCGTGAAATGTCGGAGAGCAGACATGATATTCACAATGGCATAATTCTCTGAGGTTAGTAAAAAAAGGACCCTGCTCCCAAATTTATTACTTACCTAGCTGACCTGTAGCACAGCTCAATTTCTACTAGTTGTGTCGAACAGCTGTAATGTCGGCTGCCTTTTCCAACAAATTATCTTTCGAAGAGGTGATATTCTAGCTGTCATGCCAGCTGCCTGTCAGCTGCAGAGTCCTAAAAATGTCTAATTAAAATCTGGCTTGTCTAAGAGTATAGTTTCCATTAGCTGTAAAGTTGGACAGCTAACCGAAAGGTCAAACAAAAGCTTGTTAGCCAGCTATTATCATCTCTGACAACTATCAGTTAGCATCACGCAAAAGATTCACTATGTCATGTCAGACACCTATCTACGTATCAACTAGCCGCCGTGTTTGACAGCTGACTTCTGGTTAGCAAGCATGTAAAACATCTGCATGTTTAGCAGCTGCAAAGCCTGATGTCTGTCGAAAAGGTGATTTCGGTTAGCGGTTGCAACCCCGCTGTTGACATCTAAGATATGCCTGGGTTCCATACAACTTAAATTCCAAATTTTTAATAATAATTCATAGGGACGACACATTTAGTAATAACGTGGATCAATAAAAAGTATAAAGAAGAACGATAGGGCATAAATATCAAACAAGGCAATCACGAAGAATCACGTAAATCGTTACGTCAAAGAGGCCCGGATAACTAATGCGACATAAATTTAATGGAAGTAGATTGAAAGTGGAGAATTTACTCCAGTCTCCAGATAATTGGTTTTCCCAGTCGAAGCAGCCGCAGAAGTAATACATTCCAGCACGCTTTTTTCCCTCCTTGGGGCCGGCGACAGTTCAAAGTCTCTGGCGGCGGAGGGAGGAGTATAAAACAAAGCAGGAAACCGGAGTGTTTACAAGGGTTGGCTGGGATGGTGGAAGGAGAGGGAAGGAGGAGGGAGGGATTGTAACAAGCGGGGTTGATGGGAGCTGGGTCCTAATTGCCAGCGGTGAGGATGGAGGGTCGTATGTGGATGTCGCAGGATGGAGCTAATGGAGGTGTCGTTGCTGGTCGGCCCGGCACCCAAGTCTCCGAGGATCAGAGAGATCTCAACCTCCAGCCGCCCCGCTGGATGCAGCGGGCCTCTCGCACGGCTGTCGATAAGGTCCACCGTCACGCGTGCTCTAAATGCGCGCCTGTCGTTAAGATCTTCACGTAAAGCACCGTGGAGTGACACGAATATACCATTCGTAAGGAAAGAAATACTTCACGCGTTCTATGACCTGAATGTTAGAATCCACCATCATGTGTAAACTAAAGCCCCATTATTTGTCCATTAACTGCTACTCTCTGTGACAGCAGACAATGAACGAATAGACGAGGTATGAGTAGAGTCCTAAAAAATTCGCGTTTTCTTTTGGGCGCAAGATTGAATTCAAACAATTGTAAGTTCGTGCGACTTCCGCAATTGGACCTTGATTTATTTGACTCCTCGTGGAAGGCACCGAGCCAATAATAAAAGAGCAACTAAAAGTAGGTCTAGTTGGTACCACTGTGTCAGCGAACAACCAGTGAAAATCTGCTATCTAATTGCGTACACGTATAATCTTGGAGGCTAACCTACAGGTCAGTTAACCAGCGAATATTTCCCGTCTCTAGGTATGAGTATGCACAGGACAGTGATTCTGACATGTATGTCATCAAACTCGAAAATTTATTCTTTCCCTAACCTATCGTAGGAATCGATCATTCGGGATAAAGTGAGCACTAAAAATTTAACCTTCGAAAAATATCACTAGCCGTTACTGCATACAATTCAACATTAACTAGAGTTGCATTACTTGTACGGTTGGCAGCGAAATTACGCAATATAGTTCCGTGTGATTTCCTATTTAGATACATCAATACAGAAACAAATCAACCCAGATCGACGTAATTGTATTTTATATATCTAATAACCTTCTTTTTATTAAACTGTATCGATTCATACTAACTGCACAATTTATCTCACACGCGCAAACATCAAGTGACGTGTCCACTGAGGATAGGCATATTCCGTCGTTGGTCGTTGCGCGCGGAAAGATACTAATTGGCTGAAAATAGAACTTAAGCAGGGCTTTTTTGAGTGCTCACTTTATCTCAGACCACCTATATCGCGATTTATCGCGAGAAAAGTTGACAGTTTGCCAGGCTTCAATGTACTCTATTTTCCGACGTTTCTATTTTTTTTTTATTGGCGAGTCCCTGTTTGACTGGGTCAGTGCTAACTCTGATGTGTAGGGCCACGATTTTGTCGCGAAAAGATTTTTGCCCCACTTTGTTTCAGTGACTCACGTGCACATCGGCAGTTCTGTTTCAAGGTTATTGGCAGCGTCTATGTTCAGACACGTTTCTCATTTGACTGCACAAATCAGAATAAGATTATTGTGAGTCTGTACGTCTATAATTTGCCAAGCAAGTGAGAGTAAAATCATCCAACCACAGACGATGTAGCAGAGTTGCAGATGTGCACATGACGCTTCGAATCCAAATGTTGCAAAAATCTTTTCGCCATAAAATCGCGGCTCTACTGATGTGCTACTACTAAATGTCTGTGATTAGTCTGTTAACAGTCAGACCATTCCACACAGCCACCGTCCAATCATACAAGACGCAGGACACTATACTGATTTGTAGAACACGCTGGCAAAAAAAAAAATTCTCTCGATTTTCCACCATCTCTAACAATTCGCTGCACGGTTTCGCGAGAAGACACCGTTTCTATAATCAAAATTAATAACTTTCACGACATGTTTTCAGTGCTATTCCAGGTGGAATTTAAGAAAAGCATTTACTGAGTGTAATGGATCATAAAAAATATTAAATAGTAAGACGTAAGTGTTTTCAAGAGTGCGTGTGAAATTCTTATCGAAACTGTAGTGGCAGAAGTACCCAGCAAAAACTATTTACGGAGCATTTTTTTTTTTTTTACTTTCATACAATACACATACGGTTTCTTTCTCTTACTTCATCTCTATCTTTCTCTCCCTCATGCATACTTTTACCAAGGGAAGTAACGAAGTGGGACCCGTCTGTTTGCAACACGTCTGGGGAATTATTTTGTTCTTTCAGGATGTTGAAAAATACATTCTTCTAGCATTTCCTATTATTTTTAGCATATCATACGACTGAGAAAATACCAATTATACCACACCAAAACATCAATTTTCTTGTTCCTTGCATCTGGGAAGGCTCCATCCGTTGATGAGTTGGTACCACTTCAAGCCAGCAAACTTTTTTTATTGATACGTCTTTGAAATATTCTTACAATTGGGGGTTGGGGGGGGGTTCATGATTTATAGGAATATTGTGGACATGCGCCGTTGTAGTACTATGTTCTTTCAGAAAAAAACAAGAGTAACTACGAAAAACAATGAATGAAAAACAAGCCGAATTGGTAGTAGCCACACATGCATAAATACCAAAACCTGAAAAATTACAAGATAGGTAGTGTCAAATCACTGCAAATACAAAGCGAAAATTAAAAATTAAAGAAAAAAGCGAAAAAACAAAGAAAACTGAGAAAATTCAGGACACCAACATTAAGACAGCACAGACAACTAAGACGAAGATAATACTACACACACAGCAGGAGGACCCAACAGTGACGTCACAAACACAAGACTAGACCAAACAACAATGAAAACACAGCAGAACACAGAAGTTTCTCAGATGAGCTAGACGCGACGTATCGGGACCTGACATCTTCTTCCAAAGTAGTGACATGCAATAGTACAGCATAATGTACAGTATAATGAAAACAGTTGTGTATTCTCAGAACTGTCAAAATTTACTTATGTTATACAAAACAAACTGTGGGCCATACGCTTTTACCCTGAAGTAAAAAAAAAAAAACTAAGTAGTGCTTGGAGGGTGGGTGATCTCTGCCGACAGGGGGTTCGTCGAACCAGTTGGAAGTCGCGGCCAGAAAGTTGTGATGAAGACACGACAACATTTCCCTCCCCTGCTAGAGTCTTAGTCTGGACCAAAAAAGAAGTAAAAGAGACACCACGGACACATGCACCCCTCTTATCCACCATACCCTTCCCATCTATACCGAGGACGAGAGAAACACAAAAACCCTTTCTGAGTCTCTGGACGTGCCGTCGGCGCCCTGATCCGACCAGGCGCCACCACTCCCGATGACTTCTTCCTCCAACCACCCCTCACCCCCGGGTCTCTTATCCGTCTTCTTTTTTACTCCGCCCTGCTAATTGATTAAGTCATCCCCGGACCACGGCCCTCAAATGGAAAGTATCTCCGGCTCTGACATACCATCGGGTCGATAGACGCTTTCTCACGAACTAGATCTCTACCTCGTGACCACAGATACGTCATGATACATCTCTACGGTCCGATCATACTGATGTTCTTGGCCATATATGGAGCGGATTTTCATTTACAGCCAGTCATGCTTGAAAAGACACAGGTAGGGACGTCTTGGTGTTCCTTTTTCGAAAAGTATCTAACGTGAGAAGCCACTGTTTTTACGCCTGTGAAACGTTATAAAAGAGTTTATAGAAAAATTATTTCGGTGTTATTTCCTACCGAAGAACCTAGAAATATTAATCATTCATGTCCACAAAATAAGTGGATGAGAATTCGCGATGTCGTTTCCTTCAGAGTGCAGCACTGAAACCGACAAAATGGAGGGCAAAGACGGCATCAACAAAGCTACATGGTCATTTGCTATAATAGTATATCTTTATTTAAGACTTTCGATTTTGTGTGAACCAGGTGAAATAAAAGTACGTTTCTGCCACTAATATAAATGCATGAAAGTATTGACTGTGTAGAAAGTTTTCACTGTCTGTTTATCAAAGGTTCGACAGTTAAAAATATTAATTGATGCGGGATTGATTGTGTATTTAGATGCAAATGTCATGTTCGAGAATCGGATGTTCTAATTGTATGCCTATTTACCCTGACGTTATAAATAGCATAGCTAATTACTGAATCTACTTCATAAATATATATCACCACATAGGCGCAACTAGAATGAACATTTGGGGAGGGCACACTTTTGTGAATAGTTATATTCAAGCTACACCTACCTGTTATCAGTAACGTAGTCAGAATTTGTGCATTTAAGGCGGGGAATGGTGGCTATCCTGAGAATATTATAAAGGATCACCAACCACATCTTCAAGCGGGGGGTCCGGTTTCATTAAAAAATTCCGCATTTTTATTCAATACAAAACTATTTTATTTTTTGTTTTTATATGTGTAATTTCAACATTGTTATACACTGTCAATTTTTTCGGTTTGGTAAGCGAGTTGGTTTTAGTGGCGTACATAAAACCGTAAAGTGCAAATTTTGACGTTTACGACTCATTACGCGAAAACTATGAGAGATACAACAATTTTCGAAGAGGCAGATTTAGTCACAATTCATGTCTAAAATAAGAAAAAAAAATATCTGGTACAAATATAAAAAAAAAGACGTTGAAAACTGAGGTAAACCGCGCTCTTAAGTGTGTTTGTGTGTGTGAGGCACGGCGCCAAGGGCGATGTTGACTGGCTCACCTGGTGCGGTATCGCCTCTACAGTAAGACAATGAAACGGCGTGTAGTGCTCGTAGATGACTCGCCTAGCTGACACTTTCAGGTGTGACACCACTGTTTATTGGTGGAAAAATTAAAGCAAAGTCCAATTCACCTTTCTATCGTAGTTTCACGAGAATACCGTACGTAGTTGTTCAAATCTGATAGATTCAAAAAGTCTTTTTAGCTATCTTGAGATGCTCTGAAATGGTCTTTCTAATTAACGTGATGATTTGAAACTACATTTCCGATTTCGTTTGAAGTGTTTGTTCTTTTCGTAAATACGCTGAGAAGTTTCTTAGAGAAAAGAGTTCTGGTAGCAAGCTGCTTCGCTGTTTACAAGGCAGGCGGCTGCGTCAAATACCAACTTTGCCGAGTTGGTTATTTGATAAGTGCAGTTATTGAAGTAAGCATCAGCATAATCAGTAAAGTGGTTATTCTTTAAGAGTGTGTGGTGGATAAATAAACGCTAAAACCACACATTTAATTCTACACTCTTTTTGAAAGTTAGTATGAAGAAACTATAAAACAACGACCATAGAAAATTATACTAGCCAACTTACAGTATGAGCAAGCGATTACCCACAATGATGTATTTGTCAAGCGTAGTTTAATCTACTACGCCGCAGTTGAACGTACGAAAATTCGGCCGCCAAACGATTGCTGTTCAGAAATACATTACTCAAGAAAAACGTTTTGCTCAGAAAGTTGGACTATGGTTCTTGTTTCTGATTTTTTTTTTTTTTTAATTGGCTTCGAGAAACCTACAATTTTAAACTGATGATATTAGCCCGGATTTACGTACCATGCTCTCCTAACCTTCATGTAATTGGAAATTTTACTATCAAACCAGCCCATCTCCCCGCTTTGCCACGAATTGAATAGAAGTTCCTATTTGTTATCCCTAACATTAAAATGTTAATTTAAAACAGCCCCACTATACTAGTGGCACTAGAAGTTATTCACGAACAAATCAACTGAAGTGATGTGATTTTGGTCAGTACACACATGTAGGTACGTCTTTAGCGCTATGGCTGCGATGGTCGGGGGGGGGGGAGGGTCAGACCTCTCGCCTCTCACCTGTGCGATCCGGGTTCGATTCCCGGCGGGGTCAGTCCCCGGATTTTCGCACGTGGGAATCGTGCCGGACTATGCCGCTGGTCGGCAGATTTTCTCCGAGATCACGCGTTTGCCCAACCCATTCATTCCGGCAATGCTCCATACTCGCCTCATGTCACTCCTCGCCAGCTTTAAAGTGAAGTGATTTTGGTCAGCGCTGGTGAGGGGTGACATGATGTGAGTAACGGGTGATTCCCCCCCCAAAAAAACCGCCGACAAATAGCATCGTCCAGCACGATTCCCACATGCGAAAATCCGGGGACTGACTCCGCCGGGAATCAAACCCGGAACGCCTAGGTGGGAGGCGAGTGCTTTAGCCACTGCACCAACTGTGGCCTTTAAATCAAATGATAAAAGGACCAACTTTTTACGCCGGTGTCCAGACTTTCGTGTAATTGTATAATAGAGGGAGCATTGACTATACATCTGCATATTAAGATGAGCAGTGTGCATTCAGCAATAAATTACCACTCTCCACTATCTCAACACCTCTTAATGAAAAGGAGAATTCTGAAATGACACGCAAACTACCAGACTCGTTTGTTAACGACACTTTACATAAATAACTGACTTACAAGTCCAAGAGCCTAATATTTCATGACTGTGCAAAAGCGTACAACAAATTTGATGAGCATTTTTAAAAATACAAACACAAATAACATAAATACACATTCAGTCGCAAACCTACAAAATATTAAAACATCTTGAAACTGTAATATAACTATAAAATATAGTTGAAACTGACTGTGCCGTGTCCCATTTTACATACATTAATATCATTAAGTACTAAGATGAGAGTTTTTAGTAATCACAAAGAATGTTGTGTTATGGCGATGTCATGCAAGTATACGCGAATCGCTTTGTTTTGGAAGGCCATCAGCCAGTATTTCGACGAATTACACTATAAAAAATTTTATTCCTGCTCACAAGGCCTAACTATTGGTGTATGACGTGCATCGGTCAGTGCTTTGTACTGTTGATTAAATTCACGCAAAATCTAGGAAGTGTTTTAAAATTGTATCAACCACTCACTCATAATCTTTCGAGACAAAATCACAGATTGCACACGAACATTTTAGAGCAGTTCTATTTCATAACTGTAGATGATATACCCAGGGGCGTCATTTCAGGTTTTTCTAGGGGCCTGGGGGGGGGGGGGCAAGATTTTGTTTTCCGGCGATAGTGACCTTGTATCTTTTTTATTAAGTCAGAATGTATAAATTAAATACTTTAATAATAAAACTTCAGTTTTATGTGCTTAAGTTAGCATTATTTAAATTTAAATATACAAAAAAAAATATTTATACACATAAAATTCTAAATCCAGGGGGGGGGCATTTGCCACCCCCCCCCCCCCTGTGACCCAATGGACGCCCCTGGATATACCAAACTATACTGAACTGGCAACTGAATTCACATATTTACTCTACGAAGTTTTACAGTATGACCACAATATATATCGTAAGGATTTGTACCTAAAGTGGCTCTGTCACAACTCAGATTCATTCAAATATCGTGTCGTAATGTAGTTCGCCAAAAAGAGATATATTATTTAACTGCAGTCAGTTCTTGTCATAAATGGACACATAGGGTGCGTGATCCAAAAACAGCAAAGCAGACTCCAAAATACCAGATGGGTAAACATGAAAGTGATACATTTCCACACCAGAGGATCTACAATGTGTCATTCGAGAGCAAACGGAATATTTATATATTTAGATAACGTCCTTAACCAGAATAAACCAAGTTCTATGTTGATCATATTACTACCAAAATGTGTAAATGTCAGAGAGAGAGAGAGAGAGAGAGAGAGAGAGAGAGAGAGAGAACCATCTTGATGCCAAATGCCCTTACTGGAAATATTTGTATTTGTTTACTAACCATTTGGAAAGGTTACATACAGGTTGACACCTGCTGTCCTTATGCGAGGAACTCCACGTAAAAATAAAATCTCGTCACTTGAATTAATCTTATGTTAACAAAATATTTACGTGAACTGATTTTGTTTATGAGGTCCAGTGTACAGTATTTAAAAAAAACGTTATACCGACCAATGTAAATAGTAAGTTAGTAAGTACGTCGTAACTAAATGCGTTTGTGAATATTACATCTGAGAGTGTTCGAAGTAATATTTTACACGAAAATGATTAAGAACACGAACTGTTACGTATATTCAATTATTTTTTTACTAGGGCCTAACTCGTAAATGCTATAAATATTCTATAAACATATAGTAGCACAAGTGAACACTGACGTGTTCAATCTGAAATCTTACAAAATACGAAATGCAGATAAAAAAAAGACAATTTAAGAAACCTATCCATTGCCTGCGCTGACTTGGCAACACTGGTGTTGCGTCACCTGCCCTCAAAGCCTGTGAATGACCTAACGTCTAGTCTAGCCAGTGCAACGTCTTGGGAAGGGCTCGCTCGCACGTATTCTGAGTGAGGGGGAGGAGGGGGAGGTAGACGAAAGAGAAGAGAGGTTTCTGATGTAGCGAAGGACCCTAGGTGGTGATTCCTCACACAGGGGTCAGGGAAGGGTGCGGCCAGAACGGCGCCTGCGCACTTCCCCACGGCAGCGGATGTCACTGCTGCACCTCTTCTGAACGCACCCACACTTCCGACTGTGCGACAGCGGACTGTTCCACTGACAAACGATGGTGTGCGCTGAGGTTCGCCTTCTGTACCATGTCCCCGACACTGACCAACGAGTTGCCCTCGATTCTGTCATAAGTAGCTCGGCTATAAAAGGCTTAATATATTTTGTTTTCCAATTTAACCGTACGTCTATTAACGTGATACATACTGTGATATGTTGTGAGGTTATATAAAATTATGCACAAGGTCGTGTATTACATACAGCTGTATGATATATTATATAATGTAATATAATATGTGATATAATGTAAGTAGAATAAAACTGGGAGAACGGGAACAGCCGTGGATGATGGAGGGGCCAAGGCACCTCAGGCGGCGGCCATCTTGGATGACGTCTCAGTCTCTGACCGCCATTTGTTCATTATTTGTCCTCAAAATGTCCTTATTCATACTTCAAAACGTATAAAGTTTCTTAATTGACCTCAAAATTTCCATTTTCTTCCTGAATCGAAGTAATAAAATAACATGGTTCAATCATGCATATACAGTATTGATTACAATTATTAACAAATATAATTTATTTTAAAAAATATTGTAACATTATTTTTCTTCACACATGACTATACCTTTCATTTTCTCCAATATTAATACTATGCACGCGTAGCAGTTGTTTTTTCGAAGTCTTTTCTGTAATTTTGTAGCACTACAGCCTTGTTTGTTGCAGTGGAGGCTCGCGGGTTGTTGCCAGGTGGGGCTGCAGATAGTCGGAACTGTACACTCTTGATGAACGAGCCGTAGACCAACGACCATGAAATATTTGCCGGCTACTAGATGTGTTGTGACCACTAAGTAGTAAAGGGCACCTACACATCAGCGTGTCAGTGGCTGTAGAGTCAACCAGCGCACAACCCTGTACAGCTCGTGGCAACTGCAGCCCTCAACCCACGAGCCTCCACTGCTTGGTTGCACGCTGCCGCCCTTGGAATTGAATTGTGGGCATGCGTCAAAATTATGTGTTGTCCACTAGAGACACATTACAAAAATAACACGTTACTGGAACATGTTAGTCACTCGATACTGGGTTGTTGATACTTGATATATACACAGAAATAATTCCTTCTGCCCTTCCCTACGAGAGACAGTTCCGGCAATATCTTGCAATATTATTAGTAAGAGTTGAGAATATTACGCTGGCGAAAACATGGTTGTTCACGAGCGATGAGGCATCCCAGTACTCGAAGAAAGTACAACAAATACGTGTATGCATTAGAGAGTTTGGCGGATTCATAACCGTAATGATTCAACGTTATAGCAAGAGGGAAACATTCATATTTTAATTTAATAAACAACGGCAACATAATTTATTTATTTGATTCTGTATAACTCGAGAAGTCGTGAAATTTTGTTGAGTAAAGTAGTTTTAGCGGTAAAAACTGGTATGGCTAGAACTCCGGAGTATAAATGCGTATAGTAGTTCCTTTGCGCACCAATAAAACACGAAATCACTCCAGGTGAATGCTGGGATGTTTCCTTGAACAGGCCCTGGCCAACTCCTTCCTCCATCCCCCCCCCCTCCGGAAGTGTAACTCTAACAAGGTCTTGTGATGTTCGAGGGCACGTAAAACCAAATAATGACCTCATTGTCGACAAGACGTACTAACTACCTTACCTTAACGACTCCACCGTTCCCTAGCGCGATCGTTATACGCATCTCTGCGCAAGTGATATAAGCATTGAAATGGTCATCATTAGGGACCCGAAAAATTCGCGATTTCTTTTGGGCAAAAGCTAGAATTCCAGCAATTTTAAGTTCGAGTCACTTTCGCAATTGGTCTTTGACTTATTTGACACGTCGTGTAAGTCACTGAGTCAATAATAAGAATGTAACAAAATGCAGATCTATATAACTGTGTCAGCGAGCAGCTAATGAAGAACTGGTGTGGGCTTCAGTGCACATACATTCTTGGAGACTAACCAACAGGTCATTGAATCCGCAAAAATCCGCAAATTTTCAGGTTTCTAGTCACCACTGCAAATACTAGACAGAATGGGAAATCGCGAAAACGTTTAGGGGCCAAAATAATCTCCAAAACATTGAAGTAATTTTCGCCGTATAAGATTGGATGGTGAGTACCCGACACGGCTCAACTATTTGCTGACCACTACCAGTGAGAATCGTCTAGTAATGACGTACCTGAATCCTTATTGGTCCAAATAATGGAAATCTCAAAATTAAGAAAATAAGAACACGACAAACGCAGCCGGGAACGGAGTCTGCTATAAATTCCACTCTAATCATTACGGACTGAGGGTTAAGTTTATTGATATTTACACTTACGAATTCTCCATTGTTAGGAACCTAGAAACTTCGCCTTATCATTTGGTGACAAGTTAGACTGCACTATCCTTTACACACCAGAGCACAATCTGTGATTTTATTGGCCACGAGTGTTTTGTGATGTTATTTACTTCTGTGACCAGTTAACTGGAAATTTGTCACACTAGCATGGAATTTAAAATTATTTAACAGAGATATTCTCCGCAACAACCCATGCCATTGTCGACCATAGAGAGAACATTGAACTAGACTTCAGTTGTTTGGAATCTAGTCTGCTGTCATAAAATAAACCAAAGTGTTGCACATTTCTTTACATTACTATATCTCACACTTTTAAGAAGGGACCGCTAATTTTTTTTTGTGAAAAGATTTTTGCATCAGTTTGCTTCAGTGCAACGTGTGCACACCTACGGCTGTGCTTCATCGTCAGTGATTGGCTGAATTTAACTATCACTTGTCTTAACGTTTTACTGCAAGTCACAGGCGTGTGTTATTCGCAGTAACCTTATTCTGATTGGTAGGTTCAAATGAGAAACGTATTTAGTTATTTACAAAAAGACACTCTGCCAATAACAAAGAAGCAGAACTGCTGAGATGGAACTAAGGCTTTGAAACAAGTTTGTGCTGAAATACTTTCGCGAAAATCAGGAGTCCCTAACAGTGTATGTCGTTATTTGTAATAGTATAGTTATTTTGATGTGTTTATATGCCTCCGAGTAGTTACTTGCAAATGAAAAAAATATTAACAGTTTTTTTAATTACAAGACTGAGTATTAGGGACAGCTATGAACTGATGCTGCAGTGAGGGTAACATAGGCGGTCGTCACAAGGGACTCAACAACTACTTGACTTTAACAAACTGGTTTGTAAGTAGTTTCGAACGACATATTTTCTTACTTCACTTATGTAAACTGGTTTTGTAAATTGTTAGTAATATTCTGCGGTCCTTCCTGATTATTGGGTACTTCACACGAAACAAGCTTGAGCCACAAAGAAAAAATTTTGATTTGATATTTGGCAATCGTTAAATTAAATAAACTTTAATGTTTCAGAGACGTCATTGCTTAGAACACGAACGATGATGAAGCATGTCTCACGTGTATTATTCTCTACCAACTAAAACCTACTTGAGATTATGTTTCTATATTTTCAAAGCTCAAGTTTTCGGGCTCCTCAAAATAGCTACAAAAAGGTTTTCCAGATAGTTCTATCTATAAAAAAAACTTATTCGTCTTATTGAAACAGAGAAACATTCGTTTGACTTTAAGCCATTTTTTTTCACAAAAGAAAGTATAGCAGTCAATGCTTAAGATAGAATTTCCGTTACTGCGTGTGGAGCACTATACCTTACACCACAACCGAAAATATAAAAATTGTCAGAAACGTATATTTGGGCTGCTATCTGTCAGAATAATTAGAATACAAAAAAAAAGTCGAACTGGTTGTAGCCTGAATACATGTTGAAAATTAAACTGCCAAGTTTGTACTGTAGCGTGAGGTAAACAGAATGTTCGCTATAATAGCAAATTTAACACTTTTCTTATCAGAAGTTCATAAAACCGAAAAGAAAAATAATCCAATTATAGCGATGAAACCGAGACTTGCGGGGAAGTTTACCGATGATTTTAATTGTTTTAGTAATTTTTTAGTGATTTTACATACGCACGAGATATGGTTTTGTTTTATAGACGTATACCGTGACTAGTTTTTACTGAGATTTTTAAATGTTTGTTGCAATGGGAGTTTACAATGAGAATTTATTGGTTTGCGGATATACGCAATTGCTCATGTTTTTGCTGATCAAACCTGTGTTGAATAACAAATAACGAAAAACGAACATATATATATATATATATATATATATATATATAAAACACAAAAATAGAATATAAGCAAACCCAAAGGATTTGTCAGTTTTTTTTACTGTAGTGAAATTTGTTTAACTTTCACAGTTTACATATAACAGCATGAAGAAGTCCAAATTTCAATTAAACTGTTTTATGCAAGAAACTGACTTACAGAAGTGAAATAATTCACACTGAAGGACAGTGTTCAGGGCTACTCCAAGGAATGTATAAAAACTTTATTGAACTGTTTTTTCTGTTTAAAAAATTTAAATTTACTAACTTATTATTTAAATTTTTTTTAATACAAAAAATTTCAACGCGGCCCGTAACTCTGTTCTACAGTGTGAATAATTTCATTTTGTTGATTCAGTTGGTTTTCCTTTATGGCATAAAACAGTTTTCTGCAAATTTGGGCTTTGACATGCCATTATTAGAGACACTGTTAAATCGCGGGCGAAGTTGATTGTTTGCTAGGCTCCAACATGCTTTATATAACATTGAAGGTTTTGCATCTATATTAGCGATCGTTTATATGAAACTCTTCAGCGGACCCAATTATTTTTCGCGAAAAGAAGTTTGCCCCACTTTGTTTCCGTGCCTTACGTGCACATCTGCAGTTCTACTTCGTGGTCAGTGATTGGATATTTAAACTGTAGCGAGCCTTGGGATTCTACCGACAAATCACAGACGTGTGGTGTTGCAGGAACGTTATTGTAATTGGCTCAGTCAAATGAGATTCTGCTCTTCACACAGACACGCTGCCGATAACCATGAAGCAGAATTGCAGATGCGTACGTAAGGCACTGAAACAAAATGGGACAAGATTCTTTTCGCGATAGACAGGGGTTCATACTCATAGTTAGAGACCTGAAAAAATCGTGTTTTCTATTACTCGAAAGCTAGAATTCCAGCAAATATAGGTGTGTATCACGTTCACTATTGGTCGTTGACTTACTCGACACTTCCTGGAAGTAGCTGAGCAAATATTAAAACTGTAGCTGAATACAGGCCCATTTCACAGTGTCAGAGAGCAGCTAATAAACAGCTGCTGTCTGCACGATTACACATATATTCTTGGAGGCTAGCCTATACATGTCAGTGAACCCGCGAATTTTTCCGGTCTCTACTCATAACGTGTTAACTCGTGTCACGATTGAGACACTACAGTTAATTGCAGGCTATGTTAAATATATTCGCGATTTTCCAGTGTCTCTAGCCATTATATAGAAACTGTGAAAATAAAAAAAAAATCATTTCAGAAAGAAATAGTTACAAAATGTATGTTTACAAAACAAACCATATTTCGTACAATGTAAAGATTATTAAAGCAATTAATTTTTTGAAGACATCTCGTGCGAGAACAGCCTTATTCTCGGGTCAGGCTGATGATAGGAGGATGGAGCGGTTGAGGAGACAGAAGGGATGGGAGAAATGAGTTTTTGTTAATACGTGAGGGCAGTTGAGCGGTTGTTGCGTGCAGATGTGTCCCTGCTGTGTGTTACGGAAATTGTGGCTGGCGTGGAAGGGCTCACAGGTCCGGGGAACCGACACGCCGCAGTCTGGCGGTGTCTTTAACCCGCGCGCCGAAGGGGTTGAACGGCGCTTTAAATGGCGGGGCATATGGCAGGCCGGGGAAGGGCATGGCAGTTTCGGCGCCGGTCCATCAGTCAACAAAAAGTTTCGAGGGGAGATGGGCATTAGTTAATTTATTACATCGCTTACACTGCCCTGGGAAACGCCTGCCGTGAAGTAGGAGTGGGGATGGGGAAAATTACTCGGAAAGGGTGGTAGGTTGGTTTTAAAGTCACTCACCGACGTTATAAAAAAAATAATTATACTTGTGCAGGGTTCATGTTCTCAGGATCCAAACAAAGTATTCAGTAAAACAGTACACGATACTTGATTTTTTTTTTTTTTACAAAATTGTGGCATTAAGGGTGTTGAGTCATAATTTCATATTTATATGAAATAGTGTTAGTTTTGTAGACAATACTTGTGAGTGCAGTTTCCTCTTACAAAACAATTTTAGCTGGCATAGTTTTCTCATAACGGTGCGTCAAAGTCAAAATTTGCATGTTCTGCTGCCACGCAGATAATGAAAACCAATTGTTTTACGTATGCGAAATAATTCACAGTGAAATAACATACTATGGACTACGTAATAAAACATTTGAAAAAAAAATCCCGCGAACTGTTTTTGTATTTTAAAAAAATTGCCAGATTTGCAACTTTTTTTCTGTACTTTTGCGATTTTTTTAATGCAAAATATTGCATTGCGGGTTATTTTTAATGTTTTATTGCATAGCTCATGGGATGTAAGTTCACAGTGAATTATTTAGTTTAAGTAGGTCAGTTGGTTTTCACTATTTGCATGGCAGCAGAACATGCAAATTTTGAATTTGACGCCCCGTTATGAGAAAACTACGCTAGAAGAAATTGTTTCGTAAGAGGAAACTGAACTCACAAGTATCGTCTACAAAACTAACATAATTTTATAAAAATATAAAATTATGATTTTATCGCACTTGAACATCCTGAAGTGGGTATGTTAAACAATTTTATTGAATTTTCGGTTTTTGAACCATTACATTTATTCAAATTCTATTATCAAAATTTTCTCTTCGACAAAGTATAGGATATATTCTTGGTAAACTGATTGACATAAATAATATCTAATGGAATCTTTCATTAATTTGTTGTGCAGGATCTCTGCAAGAAAATTGTAGGTTAACTTTCAAAAATTCTTTTGCAATTATTCTGCATGCTTTGCCGAAGAGCCAATTTTGATAATTCAAATGTAATAAAAATTATGGCTGAAAATTTGAAAATTCAATAATTTGTCTAACACTCACCCTTAAGTTATTAACTTATGTGCCACATCCATACATTACCAACGATAAATAGAATGAGGGACTGTAAATTTTCGCGGAAAATGTTTGCATAAGATCGTTTGAACGCCTTAGCGTCCATCTGCAGCTCTGCTTCGTGGATATTGATAGTGTGTGTTTATGCAGTGACGTCTCTCATTTGACAATGACAATCAGAACAAAGTTACTGAGACACGTCTGCGATTTGCAGGTAGACCCCAAGACGCTGAGATTAAAAAACATAAAATCACTGAATACCAAGCATCGCTGCAAAAGGTTCACTTGAGGCATTGAAACAATAGCTGCTGCGAAAATCTTTTACGCGAAAATTTCTTGTACCTACTGAAATATCTACGACCTCAGATTCGCTTTTTAGTATTGTGTATAATTGATTAATATCTCGTTTCGTAAGATAATTTGGTGAAGCAAATAGGGTTACTTTCTTTTATCACTTTTTGTGGGATATTTTGTATTAAATAAAGATTTCGTTAAAGCAGAACGTTCAGTTTTGTTTAGTTTTTAATTTTGTAAATCGCCCGTATTGCATTGTATAAGATTTCAAATATCTCCTCAACTAAAGTATCAATTGTAGGTATAATATTTAATTTTGTATTAACCCTTTAAGGAAGGAAAAAATCTTACTTGACTTTTCTTTACTTGCACCAAGTACCAACAAACGTAACAATAAACTGATTAGCTTGAGGTTCACATTTCGGCATTTGTATTTAACCGAAACAATAGTCTGAGATTCGCATTTCGACTTAACATTTAACTGTAACAATAGCTTGAGGTTCACATTTCGACATTAATATCTAACCGAAACAATAGCTTGAGATTTACATTTCCGTATAACATTTAACAGAAACAATCACATGAGATTCACATAACGACATTTAACTGAAACTATTGCTTGACATTCACATTTCTTCATAGCATTTAATCGAAACAATAGCTTCAGATTCACATTTCGGCACTAACACTTAACCAAAACAATAGACTGAAATTCAAATTTCGGCATTAATATTTAACCGAAACAGTGGTTTGAGATTCGCATTTCGGCATAACATTTAACCAAAACAATAACTTGAGATTCACATTTCCGCATTAATATTTAACCGAAACAATTCTTCCAAAAGTTTGTTCACCGTACACATAGATGCAAATTTCGAACGCGAAACTTCACATGGCTAAAATGTTTTACATCGTCAGCACTTTGGTGTAATTAGGTTGATAACAGCCAAAGAAAAAGTATGGGATTAAAATACCACACCAGAATTGATTAACAAAACCAGCTAATACAACAGAATGTTTGAAACCGTGCATCCGATAATCTTGTGCTGTAAAAAAAAATTATTTCATATAACGTGAAAATGAACATCAACTACGTGTTCCCGCCTTCTGGCAGGGTCACGTTGTGTACGAGAGAAAGCCGGGGTGAAGGGTGGACCGTCTGCTCGACTAGCGGATCCTCCGGCCCGAGGAATGGCTGAGATCAGGGCGAGATGTGTGTGGAGCAGTGGCGAAATGAGAGAAGCGGGGTAAACGGGAGTTCCTCGAGAGAACCCGCCGGAAAAAGGCAACGTCCGCCACGTTTTCCACAAGCGAAAAATCTGAAGCCGGACCAGCTGGAGGTAGAACCTGGATCGCCTGGACCACCGCAGCCTCTATTTGCTAACACATAATGGAAGAAAAATTTGTAACATAAGAAGTATTAAGTTCTGTAAAATTTTAGTATTTAAAGAAACGTTATATATCGTCTTAACTTATTTTTGTCAGTTACTAGCAACTTTTTTTTTAATTAATGTACAGAATTTTATTCCTTTTTTTTTTTTTTTTATCGGCTTGAGATGCTTACTAGCTAACCACATGTCTGGAACGTTATCACATCGATAAAGAAATTACATTTAGTAGTCTTAAAAATGCTCTGAAGTTTTTTTTTTTCTGAAATATAACTTTTACGACAGTCTAATGAATGGATTTAAATATATCATTTCCAAAACACCAGAATTATTATACAAACAATGTTTCACTAAAATAAATATTTTGTACGAGATGTTTCCTGGCGAATTACTTTGTGGTTAACACGGTGTTAGTGTGGTGACGACAAAATATTTTTAGCTGCCACAAAATATTTTTTCCCCATGTTCGTGGTCTCCCAACTTACAGTGTAATTTTGCTTGAGAACCGACTTAAGGCGGTTCCCTATATAGACTGCGTTTGTGTGTGTGTGAGGCAGGACATCGATAAAGCGCAAGGTCGCCGCTGGCCCACGTGTGTAACGTAGATTGACCTCTACGTGCAAGCCACTCAACTAGCGCGTAGATCTGTATAGTATTTATTTTCCTATGGGACTTTAAGCGGTGACCATATCATTTTATATGTGAGAAGTATAGTTTAAAGTCCAACGCGTGCTTCTATTTGTGCGTTTTTAGATTCTGGTTTCTATAATTCCAGATACGGAAGTCTGGATAAAGACTTTTTAACTATTTTGGGAGGTTCGAAACTCATATTTAAAACACGCGTACCGAATATTTGAGCTTATGGCGTCATACACTGACGTGTGTTCTTTTCGTAGACGAACCATTTTGAATCGCGTTGAGTAGTTCCGTCAAAAAATGAATACTCGCAACTTGTTGCAACGCATTTCAAGCGCAGGTAGGGAACCCCCTTAAGTATTTACGGCGCTGCCAACTTGTAGCTGTTTTGCGCGTTGGAGACGTAGAAGGAATGGAGCGATAAGAGCTATACTTACGCACATGGCTATTGCCCCACTGCTCTTACGTACCAGGCGCTAAAATAGCGCGTAGTGTTTCCGTTCTGTATTTTTCATTTCGGTTTCGTAGTCCTGCATTTTCGCGGCCACTATGCTGCGAGGCCATGTCTCTTCTTCAGATGTAAGCCATGATGGCCCATACCACCACAAATTATGAGTGACAATGTCAGCTGGCATTAATCCTCTAGAAGCACAGTCTGCAGGGTTATCTTGAGTGCGAATGTGTCACCATAGAATAGGTATTTTACTGTCTTGTATCTGCGAGACTCGACTGGCCACAAATGTCTTCAGACGATGAGGCTGTGTTTGAATCCAAGAAAGAACCACAGTTGAATCACACCAGGCAGTGAATCCTCTAATAGATATTATCTTGCATAGAAGTAAAGTGGAATAGTTGCTAGACAACTTTCTTAACTCAAATCCCCCACATTTAAGCAAGCTAATAAGCTCATTTTGTAAGGCATGTGCAGCAGACACTGAGGATGCTCCTGTCACTTATCGACAAATATATCTTCAAGTACCACCTTAGCTGCATTGGGGTAGTTAAAACCTTCATCAGATGCAAGTTGTTTTAGTGCTCTCATAGCGAGAAATGGGGCAGAAGAAACACCATATGTAACTGTTTTAAGCTGATACTCCCGAATAGGTTGATCTGTACTTTCATGCCATAAAATAACTTGATAAGGCTGATCATCTGGATGTAGTCGAATCTGTCGATACAGTTTACAAATGTCTGCTATCAGTACAACTGAGTGAATATGGAAATGAGTAATTATCTCTACTATGTCTCGTTGGAGTTTGGGTCCCGTAAGCAACTCGTCATTCAATGATTTGCCAGTGGAAGATGTTGCTGATGCATCAAACACAACTCTCAGTTTTGTGGTAGAGCTAGCTTCCTTAAATACACAATGATGAGGAATGTAGTAGTATACTTGTTCCTATTCTTCCGGGTTGAGGCAATGCATGTGCCCAAGTTATTCATACTCTTGAAGGAATTTGTTGTACTGCACCTTCAGTTCAAGCTGACGTGCAAAACGGCGTTCCAATTGGTGTAGTCTATTGAATGCTTGTAATAGCGATTCACCAAGGTCTGGCATCGCAGATTTGAAAGGTAGCCTGACGATGAATCTTCTTTTCGCATCACGAGAATGTGTTTGACAGAAGTGTTTCTCACACTCTTCATCCTCTGGGCTGACATGTTTTATGGGTGGTATTTCTTCTACCTCCCAAAATTGACGAAGAGCGTCTGACAAATCAAGTGAAGTGTTTGTTAAAAAAAGAAGCAATATTGTTTTGTCCAAGCGCAATCTTAAATGTAATTTTTCCCATCAAAATCCATCCAAATATTGTGTGCAATGCTGATGGATAACCAGGTGTAACAGGATAGCGCCCACCGTCAACAATATTAGCCTAAACATCAGCACCTAGCAGGATGTCTACAGGACCTGGAGTGTGAAAACTTGGGTCAGCTAACTCTAAATTTTCATACTGGTGATGAAATTGTAATGGTAACGAAACAGTAGGCAAATTCGATGTGATGTCTCTCAAAATCAATGCATTTACTACTATTTGTGATGTACTACTCAGACGTGATTGTAGAATACACATAACAACTCTATTGTTTTCAATAGATGACTGCGCAAGCCCTGAAACTGATACACAAGCCTTCTTACGGGTTAATAATAATCTTTTGACACATTAATCTGAAATGAAAGATGATTGTGATCCTGAATCAAGGAGGACACGCACTTGTTGAAGGTTACCACAAGCATCGTATATATGAACAACAGCTGTACCTAACAATACTGTACTGGTATTATTGTTTGAACTGGTCAAGGATACTGCAGTACAGTCATACTCTTTGACAGGGCTAACTTCAGCAGTCTCTGATGATACCGACTTATGAAATTTAGTTTTCTTGCCGAACAAATCTTCAACATTTTCCATCTGATTCACATAACTATGACGTCGAAAAGTATCTGTGGGTGCAGAATCAATTACATGCCGTAAAGAATGATGCATTTTCCCACAATAAATGCAGTTTAATTTTGATGTACCTACAGTTCTTGACCAAATGTGGTTTCAGACAATTGAAACATAGGTGATGTAGTTTTACTGTATTAATTTTCTCTTCCTGTGAATAGTTGAGGAATTCTGGGCACCTATAAATTAAATGGTCTTCCTTACAAACAACACACGTGTATTGGGTGGAATTAGCAAAAAATGATTTTCTCAAGTTTGGTGTACTCATAGGTATAACCTTATTTGTTACATTATGTGACTTAATGGTTGAAGATACAAGACTTTCTGCTGTCACCAAGGCCTTACAGCGAGATTCAAGAAAATCAAGAAGTTAATTTAAGCAGGGAATTCTTATCTCTTTGTGTGCTAACTCAAACTGACGATGAGTGTCAATGTCCAGTTTAGGCAAAACAATGTTCAAAAGTATAAAACTCCATTCATCAACTGGAAACTTAAATACTCTTAATGCTCCTAAATTTTCCTTTATAACATCTACCAAATTTCTAAGCCGTATTGGAGAGTCTGAAATCAAAATAAGTGACGTCATGATGTTGTCCAAGTGTACTGTTGCAATTTTCCTTACATCTTGGTACCCCTCTGTTAGTGTTTTCCATGCCAACTCATAATTTTCATGTGATAAAGGTAATGTTTTGATTAAATCATATGGTTCACCAGATAAAGATGTTAAAAGATACTGATGTTTTTCTACTTCTGAAAGTGTGGTGTTGTTATGTATAAGAGCACAATACAAATCATAATAGCGAACCCACTCGATCATTTCTCCCTTAAATACAGGTATCTGCAACTTCGGTAACTTAACAGTTTCCGAGTTGCTGTTTGCTCTTTCTTGTTCACTATGAGTGCTTGGTTCAGATATAGCCAGTTTTTGCATAAATCTCCTTAATTTTATAATATGCTAAGTCGAACTCCTCGAAATCCTTGTCATAAAGACTAGTGTCTGTGTTCTTCGATATGAGTTGAAACTGACACTCTTCAAAACCAGACTTCAAGTTTTCGAGGTCTTGGAAGTAAATCTTAAATAAATCCAAACGTGTCGTGTCGTCTACTATTTCATTTGCGAATGATGGCAAACGATCCATACGAGTTTTGATTAGTTGAAGTCGCGCTTCAATTTGTTTACGTGTCATTTTGATAGTAAAAGGCATTCTATTAACTAACAAATCAAAACGTAAACAAATGTTAGATACTTTCTGTTGTGTCGACTTAGCATGAATAAATTAACATTAGTTCCTCTTCTAAACAATTTAGAAGTTGACTACATTACTCAAATGACGTTTAGAGAAAAGTTTTATCCTTAGCTAATCCATACCTTATCCGGCCCGGAGGACCATGTTTACACGTGCAATTTTACTCGTATGTTTCTTTCCGGAGAACCACGCTTATTCGCGAAGGTAGGAGAAGTTTAGTTTTAATAATCAATGCTTTGTAGAAACCATAACGTATATTTTATTCAATCAACAACAAAAGCTTGCTCTCAGAGCCCAAAGAAATATATAGATACTGCATTGAACTTTAAGAATTTTGAACCCAAGACAAAACACACACATCTAAACACTATACAAACTCAGGCACCCACCATATGTTCACTAGCTGCTACTCAGTGGAACAGCGGACAATGAACCAATAGACGGGGACTGAATATGTATAGGACGATGGATTCTAACATATGCAGGTCATTGAATCGGCGAAATTTTCCGGCCCCTACTTATGGGACTTAAAGCGGTGACCACATTATTTTATTTCTGACTAGCGTAGTTCAAAGTCTAACTCTTGTTTCTATAGTTGTGTTTTTTCTAATCCGGTTGTTATTTTTCCAGATACGGTAGTCTGGAAAACCCATTTTTAGTCGTTTTGAGGGGCCAAAAAATTATGTTTTTGATAAACGTGCCAAATTTTTGAAACTATACCGACATAGTTTGAAGTGTGTGTACTTTTCGTAGATATACAAATACAATGCGCGTTTAATAGTTTCGTCAAAAAAAAAATGAACAGTCGTAACGCATTTGAAGGGCAGGTAGGGAGGCCCCTTATACGGACGTTACCAAATATTACAAGTTTTTTTGGGTGTATCTTATTGAGGTTAAGAAAAGGAGGCTCGGAGTTATGTTAGTTTTCCGCTGAGCTGAGCTCTCGTGTAGACACTGGGCAGACGCTCGAGAGAGGCCGACACCCCGCTAAAAGCTGCCGCCGGGATTATTCCTTGAAGAGGGCGGAGGAGAAGGGGGTAAGTATCTGGTCCTGAGATTGTCCCTTGAACAGGCCCGCCACTCGCACGTAATTCCAGAAGCCTGGAGAGATGCTCTTGCCTGTTTTTAAAAGATGATATAGGCCGTTCACGATAAAGTGAGCACTGCATTAAGTATTCTTTCAGCCGTTTCGCAGTCATCTTTACTATTTTTATTATGAAAACTTCCATGTAACTGATAACCAGTGTAAACATTTCAACACTCTCAAATGTTAACATATATTGGCGCAATAAAAAATATTGTTCATTAATAACAAGTTCTGCTCAGTGCTCAGTTTACAGCGAACAGCCTATAGCACGTCAACTAAGACAGGGTAGTACGATTACATAGGCTCGGCTGCCCGTCATATGAGGCAAAAAAAATTGTTTGCTATGATTCCTAGAGGTGCGTCAGTTTCACGGATTCATCTAGTAGCACACTGTAAAAAATTATCTCCGTCGATTTACGGAATTTCCGGTAAAAATTTCTCCGGATACTTCCGTAAATTCACGGGAAGTTATTTCCGTATCCAACAGAAGTTTTCGTAGAACAGTTTCATCACACGGAACAGACTCGTATTTAGATGTCTATAATGCTACAATTGCATTTAAACAGATTTCAAGTTTTGCCGGTGATGTTATTATTAATATCCGTGGTATTTACAGCTCTCTAACCGGTAAATTTACGATTTTTTCCGTGCAAGTGTCCGCAGACTCATGAACATATTACGTACGATTTCGTAGAGTATACTTACTGTAGACATTTCCGTATTATATTTTTACGGGCACTATTTCCGTTTATTAACGGTAAATTTCCGTTAAAATTCATATTGGTGTACATTATAGTATTTCAAGTGTTACCGAACGCCAGTGGAATTTTTTAGTATGTTACTAAGGAGTACTAAACAACAGTTGCTAAAAACTCTTACAAACATAAAGTGACACTCTGTTAAAAATAATTTTCGTCGCTTTACGGAGAAGTGTTGGTAAAAATTTATCCGGATGTATCCGTTAATTTATGGACGGCAACTAACTCCACTTATGGAAACTTGCATATTTAAGAGACTTCTTAGGCTGCAGGCTCAATAATTCGTACGGTTAATTTTTAGTTTCTTTTCGCAGTTTTACATATTTTAGTTAGTGAAACAGAAGTATGTATAACTGTGTTACCAAATAATTATTCCGTTAACTAAACAGTTATTTCCGTAAAACTGTACCCAAATTCTCGGAAATTTTTAACAGTGCAGCTAAGATTTCTCATTCCTATATACACGCACTGGCCACACCCAATTATCCATTGGCTTCTTATCGTATAGGTGGGTAGCACGCGATAGTTAGGTCCATGGACTTTTCTTGGTAAGAATTTTGTCCCAATTTGTTTCAATGTTTTACGTGCACATCTGCAGTTCTGTTTCGCAGTCATTTATTGGATGTTTGAACTCTCACATGTCTTAACATCCACCCGCAAATCCTAGACGTGTGGTGTTGCAGTTAACCTTATAGTGATTGGCGCAGTTTAATTAGAGACGTCACTTCACAAAGACACGCTGCCAATACCCATAAATCAGAACAAAATGGCACCGGAACAAAACTGAAGCAAAATTATTTTTCGCAAAACGTTTATGACACTAAAGATATCCCTGCGAATAGGGACCTTAAAAATTCGTGTTTTCTTTATGTGCATAAGCTAAGATCCAAAATTACTGTAAATTTGTGTCACTTCTTCAGTTATCTCATGAATGACTTATTTGACACCTCTTGGCGGGCGCTGAAACAACGTTAAAGAAGCGACTATGCTGAGCCAATCATACGATGCATGTGCCAGTGAGCAGACGATGACCCTGCTTGAGTAGGCTGGATAAATATCCTTAGAGGTAAACATAAAGGTCTGTCAACCCGCGAAATTGTACGGTCTCTACTGGCTTGCGGTTGTCGACGAGTATCACGACAGTTGTCGGCTGATCGTATATTTAGTGCCATGAACTTTTCGAGAAAATAATTTTGCCCCAGTTTGTTTTAGAGCGTTACGTGCACATCTGCAGCTGTGCTTCATGGTTATTGGCAGTGTGTCTTTGTGAAGTGACGTCTCTCATTGACTATGCCAGTCAACACACGTGTGTGATTTGCGGATAGAACCTCCAAGACACGTGAGAGTTGAGACATCCAGTTACGGACTCTGAAGCAGAACTGCAGAAGCTTGCACAAACAACTGAAACGAACTGGGGCAAAACTCTTTTCGCGAAAAGTTCATGGCTCTACGTATCAGTGGCATAGCGACTATACGCTTTGAGCAGTTGTGTTGTTGCAGAGACCAAGGTATACATATAGGGACCCCTATTTTTCGCGAAAAGAACTTTGCCCCACTTTGTTTCAGTGACTTACGTACACATCTGCAATTCTGCTTCATGGTTATTGGCCGCGTATCTACGTGAAGAGCCATATCTCATTTGACTGAGCCAATTACAATAACGTTCCTGCAACAACGCACGTATGTGATTTGCCTGTAGAATCCCAAGGCTCGTGACAGTTAAAATATCCAATCACTGACCACGAAGCAGAACTGCAGATGTGCACGTAAGGCACCTAAACAAAGTGAGGCAAAATTCTTTTCGCGAAAAACAGGGGTTCCTATAGTATATATTATAGTATAATTCGCACCGTGCCTCTTGTACGCTACTGGCTGTGGAGTTTTCCTGACCATACAAGTCAAATGGTTCCTCAGACAACTCAGTGTTACGTATAGCCACTGCTGGGCACCGCACACCTTGGAACACGCCACGCGACGCCACTGTTACATATATTTAAGCAACGAGCTATATAGTAAACATAGAGGGGCGGAAATCGCAATCTCCAAAGCTCTGAGGTGAAGCCTAATTGAACGTGGTTTTTGACCGTAGATAAAATGGCGGACACTTATATCCGGTCGAGAGACGAGAGCGATTATGCTAATTTAAACATTATTACAGTATATTACAATAATTACTGGCATTTTTTCCAGTGTTTAGCGGGAATATAGAGGAGCTATAAAGTAACAGATTTTATGCGAACACATGACGGATTTTCAACATAATGTTGGCCACACTGCCGTTGCTCGCCATGTTTTCTTGGGTCAAAACAGCCGTTCAATGGGCTTCACATTGGAAGTGTTTCCGCCCCTCTGTGTTAACTATATAGCTCGTTGTATTTAACAATGCAGTATATCATATTGGATTTCAACCTGACGTAGAATATATCTGCGAAACTGACGTACCTTTAATACAGGAAAAATATTCGGGCGTTGACTGGCATATAGAATAGCCTCCAAGTTCCGTATACTCGAGCAGACAGCAACTGCTCACTGACACAATGATACCACGTGATTGGGGTCTGCATTTAATTTCGTCTTTATTATTGACTCAGAACATCTGACTCCCTAACCTCAGGTGATGCCAAATGAGTCAATACCGGTTGCATGTGTGACGAACGTTCAATGCATCGAATTCTAGCACGTTATAATATGCATCTAAAAGAAAAAGTGAAATTTTCAGACTACTACCTATTTGTAGAGACGGGGAATTATCGCGGGAAACTTGTGTGTTTGCTATAGGTTTCGAAGTAGGCTACGTGCAGTATGTGGGAAGTTTTGTTTGTGCTGCTGGTTGTTGTCTGTACGTAAAACTGTTGCCATATTCATATTCGACAGAGCCATTGAGAATTGGGCTTGCGAAATATTGTTGACAGAATTATCATTCAAGATAAACAATAAACTATAGCTCTTTCAAAGGTATGTTGGCATATTCTAAGGTTTCAAAATCGAGCTCTGTGTTACACGAGGCCCTTCTAAAGATGGTCTCAGGTATCCTGCCTGTGATTGGTTGACAAGGCGGCCAAAAGGGTAGGAGCAGGTACTCCATTAACTTCTGGGGTAGACAGTACGCAGAAGTCGGTACGATGCGTAGAATCTAAGCGCGGGGAGAGCGGTTCGAAACTTAGCACCTCTAAATCATTTTTATTTTTCAAAATAATTTCATGTAAACGCCCTTTATTCAAAGGTGTTTGATAAGTAAATTCAGTGTTACTTACGAAGTACAATGAACATTTAATTTTTTTCCCTTATTGAAAGTACAAATACAAGGTTATTCCTTGTAATTTTACAAACTTGAACTTTGTATTTTATTACAAGGACAACCATTGTAGTTTTACAAGGAAATTCTTTGGCAACTGGCTTTCCAAAGATTGTCTTTGTAAAAGTACAAAAAAATTACAGTGATATGAGTTTGTTTCCTTTAGTAACGAACTCAAATTTAAAGTGAATAAATCGCTTGCGCGGTCTTCTGATATCATGTATCTAAAAAAAAAAAAAAAAAAAGTATAAAAATTACAGCTTAACAATTTTTTTTTAAAAAATTTCATACTTTGAACATTCAAAATTAATTTTCTTGTCCTCGTTTCAAAACTTTCGCATGCGTGCAGTTAACTCAGGAATTCAGACGGTTTCTTTTTTTCACGTGCTCTCTAACAATCTGCGGCTTATTTCCATGTCGTATATCAGGCTGCACGCCATAGTGACCGGGGTTGGTAAGGGAGGGGCCGGGTGGGAGGGGTAAGTTGAGAGGGAGTGCTGTTGTTTATTAATGGCTCTCAGCTGAGACACGCACGAGGTTTCAGATAATCTCCAGCTCCCAGATATACCACTTGCTTCAAATGACACTCACAGCCCGTAGCTCGTTCTGCAGTAGGTATCGCCCAGCCACACGCGTGTAATTAATCTAATATATTATCCCATTCTGTTCACAAACATGATTAAACAGCATCCAGTACAATTTATTATTATTATTAATATTTTTATTACTGTGCCTTTATTTGTGGTGAAGTTAAGGCTTTCTCATTTTATTACACTTAACCACTTGTACAATGTTACATAAGTTTATGTATGAATTTACATTACACATTACACACACACACATATTTCAATATTCCTGCCAAAGTTACTCTAAGTATTATTAAAACTAAGTTTATAAGAAAAATAATTCATGCATAATGACTGAAAGAAAATAGAAAACAAATTCGGCCTGCAATTTTATAACAAATTACAATTTTTCTTCTCAGTTATCGATTTCTAACCTTTTCATACGTTATAATAACTACACATAATTTCTACCGCATGAACAAAGATTAAAAACCTTAAGCAGTTGAAAATATACATTTACGTACACCTAGCTTTATAGATTATATAATTGATTTAATGCGAAAAAAAACCTGTGGGAAACAATGTAACTTACTCGTCTATTCCGATGAGTAGGGAAACCTTTTTCGCTTCATGAAGACTGTTCGAACGAGCTGCGATATGTGATGTATTTTGCAAGTTCTTTCAACTAAGGGCTAGAAGCTGAACAATCCTTCGTGCATTATAATTAGGAGGGAATTTGATGGTGGGGGGGGGGGGGGTGGATACTTGATGAAAACGCGTGTTTAGTCAAGAGATAGCTTACCTTTACCGTGTTCGGGAGGTCGTATGGCCCTGGATGTTACTTTGTACAAATACAATAGTTTACCAGCCACAGTCGAGACGAATGTCGGTGAAATTCCCTGATTCCATTTGACCGAGTTAACACACTATATGCACTCAAGCATATAATTTTTGTTCGAGCAGACGTTTCGCGCTCGTTTAAAAAGAAAACAATTTATTTCGCAAAAGCTCAAAGCTAAGTTGGTAGCATTTTATAGCTTGAATTGAGTTTTATTTTCAAAGGTAAGCCAGTTACCGCTTGGTTCAGTTACTCAATATACCACCAGCAGAGATCCGCGTAGACAGGATGTGCTTCATGGACTTTACCGCCTTTACGTCTGCCAAACGTAAGGCAGCCACATGGATAATAATTAACTTTTAATAGACTTCACGCTTAGGAATGTGACACCGTAATCACTTCGGGATTTTTCGGCACACGTACGCCAAGCTAGATGTGCCATGGTTAAGGGCGCGGCTTACCTCACTTTTCAACGTCTTTTTAAATTTTTATATTTGTACCAGATATATTGTGACTAAATCTTCCTCTCCGAAAATTGTTGTATCTCTCATAGTTTTCGCGTAATGAGTCGTAAACGTCAAAATTTTCACTTTACGGTTTTATGTACGCCACTAAAACCAACTGACTTACCAAACCGAAAAAATTCACAGTGTATAACAATGTTGTAGGCTATGAAATGACACGTATAAAATCAAAAAATTAAATAATTTTGTATTTCATAAAAATACTGAATTTTGAAATGAAAATTAAAACATTTAAAAATGTTTTTTAAAAATACAAAAATGTATTTATTTTTGTTTTTATATGTCAAATCATAGACTGTTTCATTAATTACACAGTGATTATTGTTTGTTTACATTTGTTTTGCTTTATTTTTCAGCACTGCACTTTTCTGAAGAGTGATACATTGCTCCATGTAATACGTACAATGTAACAACTTTACGTTAGTAAAACAATAAAAAAAAAGTGGTCAGATATCCTGGTCGGAGGACCAAGGGTCCCGGCTTCCATTGTCGTCAGGGGAGGTGAAAATTTAATACTACCTGCCTGGGTTCAGGACTAGGTGTTGTGTTGTCCCCACGTTCCCATTCTGCAGAAGGCAAGACTAATCACTCAGTTACAACATTGCCTTGTTCAGCTTCAGGGGTTACCCCTGAGACGCAAACTAACCTTTAGGCTGAAAATTCATACACTTCTAGTTACTTACTTTAGAAAACAACTCGGTGCAACGCATTCCAAGCGCCCTTTACATTTTTAATAAATAAATAAAAAACTTTTTTTAAGGGGAGTTTTCGGACGCCAATTGAATCAGTAATTCTAGAAACGTAAGTCAATTTTATACGAAAATTAATGTGGATGTTATAATTTTGTACAGAGCTAAATACACGTACCGTAATCTGGGGTAACTTGCAACACCTGGGGAACTTGAAACAATATTTCAAGAATTTTTATTTCACATATGGGTGTCTTCAATTAAACGTTATCCTGATAATATTACTTGGCTCCTGTTGTTAATGTGTAATTTATTTTTGTTTTGTCTCTTACGGCCTCTATGTGTATAATAAAAATTATTGAAATATTGTTTCAAGTTACCCTAGTTGTTGCAAGTTACCCCAGATTACGGTACTATTATTAAACCACATAAGTGTCATTTGCGAGTGAAGCAAGGCAATGAACTATGAGTTCATATTTCAAAATTAAAACATCCACATCTAATTTTGAAAGAAAATGTACCTATCTTGTTTTTCAAATGACTGATTCAATTTCGTTTTAACGTTTTTTTTTTTTTTTTTTTTTTTTGTCGGCTGCGCCATCCTTCAGAATGAAATCGTGTTCGGATGTCAGCTTGAAGCGGTGAGGTGTCGTCCTATCGGAGCTCGGTATACGCGACAGGTAGACCAGTTAGTAAAAACTTGAGTTTATGCACTGCGGCTCTTCAGTGCTTGTTTCCTGAGTACATTACGCCCACGCTGTGATTCTGCTCTGTGTCCAACCCACGCCCACGCGTGCAGCTCCAGCGACCAGCGAAGCCCAAGGAACAACACTAAATATTTGGAATACTTAAACGCAATAACATTTGCGAAATAACGTCTCAATTTCAAAGGTACCTCTTTAAGGGGCCCGCCTCGTGGCACATGTGTTTGTGTGAGTGAGGTATGGTGCTAAGGGCGACGTCGTATGGGCCATACAACGGTGCGTCGCCTCTACGTTTAAGGCGTGCAGCCTTCGAGAAAAAACAAATTTCCTATGGGACTTTAAGCAGTGGCCCTGTTGTTTTATTTACGAAATCACTTTACTAAAGTCCAATGCACTACCCTTAAGTGGTTTCATATGTATTCGGCTAGTATATTTTCCGCTATAGCAGACTGAAAATCCCGTTTTGACCCATTTTGACGTGCCCTAAAAGGGGATTCTAATACGTGTGTTGTCTTGAAAGTACTTGAGGGCAGTCGTCTGAAGTGTGTGTTCTTTTCGTAGACAAACGGCGTGAACACGCGTGTATTAGTTTCGGTGTAAATTTTTTTCTTCAAACACGCTGCAGTGTGATTTGATGGCAACGAGGCGGGCCCCTTAAGGTAAGGTGAGTGCGCGCCACGTCTCGTCAACAGCGAGGTCATTAGAGATGGTGATATACAACTTGGTACAAGGACAGCAGCTGAAAGAGGAGATGGCCATGGATGTTTTAAATCATCCCGCCAGGAGCGATTTCGGGAAACCATGGAAAACCGAAATCAGGATAGCCGGAGCCGGGGATCGAACCCGAGTCCTCTGTAATGAGAGCCTATAGTGTTACCGTTGCGCCAACTCACTTGGTTTAACTCTTTAGCAAATAATATTGAAAGTAATATTTCTTAGGAATAGTGCCAAAGAAAGTAATTTCCGATTTAAATTATAATGATCCACTTTTTTTTTTGTTTGCAGAAGGTGAATGTTATTATCACATTTTACAGATTAATAATTACAAGTAACCACTGGCAGGTTTCCTCAATATGACAGTATTCGTTAATAAATTTCATATAATATTTTCATTTGGCAAAGTTTTTCTTAAAATGTATTCATTTAGATGCAGCATTTGTTATCCAAACTGTACAACCTCGTGTGTGTGTGTGTGTTGACGTTTCAAACGTTAAAAATTATCTACATAGTAAGACATTATCACTGTAAAAACTTTTCTTTAACAGTAAATATGAATAGTTCTTTATAAGAATGTTGTTCGAAGTAATGTTTTTTTTTTTCTCCCACAATAGGGGGAGTATAATAGTTTTCCTCTGCTCACCTCTGAATTGATATAAATCGGAATTACAAAGTTTTACAATTAAGGTGACGAAATTTAACACTGATGCCACATTGATTGCGTGCGTTGAAGATCAGTACTGAACTTTTGGCGGCTTTCTCTCAGGACGTTAACGTCTCAAAATAAATAATTTTCTTCAACATTCGATCCTTAAGGGTATGAAAGTGTATTAATATGTGTGCGCATTTACTTTATAGGTAACCCGTATTTAATAAACATTTTCTGATTATTACTTTTTTTGTATAGTCTCGAAGTTTTGATTGAGGGGATAATGAGTTTTCACACATTGGGTAACTTGTTTAAGCAAGTTAGATATTAGCATGATTGCTACATCAAAATAATACCTTAAACAAATAAAATATGAAGTTTAATAAAATCTTCACAATTGCAAGACATAGCCAAAGGAAAAAATTTTAATTCAAACTTACTACACAATATTTTCGACTCTAGAACCCTAAACTAACATTATTTATTAAAGAAGTTAATAGAGTCAGCCAAACAGACAAATTGAACATTAATAGGTGGCACGAAACAAATACATAACTAAATACCATAAACGACCAGAAAATATACAAAGTAGATTCGAAATTACTAGCAATGATTATAAAATTCACCTAATTACAGTACAAAATAAATGGAAATAAACAACAAAACCAATTAGATTATTGTATGTTTATATTTTCATGAAAATACATTTTAAAATATTTTGATTTCAAATATCATTAATATTTGATCCTGTGGCCCTGATAAAATTTTTACAGCAACTGTTCGAATTTTTTTAATTAATAAATAATTCTCTTTCACTGAGAAATACAGAAAATTGTAAATACCGGTAGGGCGAAGCCACGGTGTACAGCCAACATTTGTTTGTTTACTCAGACATATTTACGGTAAGCGGACTCTCGTGTTCTCCATTCCAATGATTAGTCGCGTTCCGTCAGAAGGCCGTGTTTATGGTTGGCCGTGGCTGCCAGACGGGGTCATCAATAACAAGATGACGGGCAGCTACGGGAGCTCCCGGTGGTTGAAATGTTGCCCTCCGTCCCTCGCCAGACTGGTTCCCGCCCCTCCTGCAGGGGTGCGCGCGTGCCCAGGTAGTCGTCCCCACCCCGCACCCTGCAGGTAAGTCAAACAGCCGACAGCTCAATCCCGCTAAAAAGGTTTGCCTGGTCACTTCCCCCTTTCTCCTCCTCCTGCTCGGAGATAAGATCACGGAAATGGTAGCCCGGGGTCGGAAAAGGTATGGGAGAGGGGGTGCTAGAAGGCGCCCCGTGCAACAGATATACCTACCTGGTCACTACGCCGCGGGTGGGGGGAAAATAAGTATATACAGTCACGCATTAGCTGTCGCCTAGGGAGGGAAATATGGCACGGCGGTGTTGTCACAGGATAGACGAGAGCAGGATATTGTGTGGACGTAAGTTGGCACTTTTTCTGGTAGCCCGGCGGACCTCACACAGTTGGTGGGTAGGAAGCGGTTTCAAAGGGATGATTTTGCCAAGTACTGAGCATATATACATAAAATCAGTTTTTTTAATAACCACCTTCTTCCCTTTGACATAGAAAATATTTGATGACAGTTTTTAAACTTCAACAATTCAAGCATAGAGTATGGCGCTTTGTTTATGTCCCTGTTCATAACCTCCAAATATATATGTCATAAGCGGAATCGGTAACCTAGTGGATTTTATCAATAACTTACTAGATGTTATTACGCAGGCGATGATTCAGCATTTATTCTGTTTTTATGAAAGTTATTTTTTAAATCCTAAACGAGAGTAGATGTCGAAAAACTGTCGTACGGTTTTGTTAAAAACAATGTACAGTTAGTTAACAATTATTTTTTCAAGACGAAGAATTGATTTAAGCTAATTATGCAACCAAGCGAATTCTTACAAACGAACTAATTAGTAAAATCTATAGAACTTTTTTATCGCGAGAAAATCAGGCTACATAGTAAACACAATTTTTAACAAAATAGTGCAATAGTCTTGAATATCTGCTCTAGTTTAGGAATAAAAAAGAGAATTATCGTGAAAGCAGTAGAAATTATGTATCATGACCTCAATGACAGACATTGTCCAAAATGTAGGACACTGCATGAGAATGCAACACATCGTAAACTGTACGCCTATTTTATCGCTTAGTCATATAAATGTTATTGATCGGCACGAAAATTAGCGTTTTGTTACTGTGCACACACAAAGAGAAACTTTGAAATTTATCTTTTACAAAATTTAACTACTATATTTTTAAGAAGAAAACTGATTTTATTCAAAACATGTAACTTTGTGTGTGTGTATATATATACATACATACATATGTACAGTACATACATATACATACATATAAACATAAAACTCAGAACAACTTTAAACTATTAGCAATGCATTTAAAAAATATTATATTTATTTTTTTTTAATATTTTTTATTTCATGTTGCATTGCCATACACGTCTGAACTAGGCCTATGTTTAAAGTTTCAAGTACTTATTTCGTTGGAATGTTAGTTTAAAATCGAAAGCAATATTTGTATCAAACATACAAACAGACAGACAAGAAAGCTATTTAAGGTGGTCGTCTGCCCAAACCACTAAGCGGTTTGCAGAGGTTCGGCCATTACCAGATAGTTCAAAAACTGCTCATCGCACATGAGTGGCGTCTGCATGGCAGTGTAATATAAATAACGTTATACGTGTGTATAACCAGTTAAGGTTCACAACTACTCGACAAAGAATATTTTCTACCGGCCGGAAATTGCGAAAATAGGAGTTTTTGCGGTCTGTTTTTTTTTTTTTTTTTTTTTTTTTATGAAAATCTCGGCAAAGAATCTTTTAAAAGGTGTAGCTGTGTACAGTACACATTTATCTTTAATATTACGGCATGAAATGATAAAGTCACGACTGTAAGTCTCATTTGGGTCGTTGTCGGCGAGAAGACTGCAAGCCTGTTCAGTGACTTGCGCCAGGTTAGGGTGAGACGTTTATGCGCGTGCTATGTCGTCGTCCTTATCGCTTCCACAGTTCTAGGCCTAGAACGCGCAGAATACATTCGTACCCAGACGTGATAAAAAAAACGAAATTCGTTGGAGGTTGTGGGACAATGTAGGTATTGGAATCTTGAAACCGAGCATGCTAACAACAATAACATAAACTTCTGCCGTGCCTTTCTCGGCAGTTAACGGGCGTGGCATTTGGCACATCGTACACTACTGCTCCATTATCGAGCAAGATACGATACTGCGGTCAAGTTGCTACACACATCTTCACGACCAACATTGTATCCTCGTTCACAATGGCCAAGAAATTTACATTGGAAATTAGTAACTTCCTCCTTGCGTGTATTTATTACCTACGTTCCCATGTGGTTTTGGTGTACAAAATATTTGTTCGTCGGCAAGGAACTTTTTCTGTTGTATTTCTTTGCCTCGTCGGTGTAAAAATACAATACAGTGCATTCACTGACAGAAAAATTTGATTATATAAAATTATTCGTGACAAACTGAATGGTTTTGCTGGAAATTCTCCATTGTTATCGAATGTTGTTGAATCGCAGAAAACCCACATTAACATAAAATGACTACGCACGAAAAAGTAAGCAACAAAAATACGAAACTTACAAACAAAGGCAACCAGAAATAGCCGATGTCAACAAACGTTCAAATAATTCCGAAATAGGAATATAGCGTTTCTCATTTTTGTTGTCCATTTTCTCGTGCTTAATGGAGAGTGCTAGCCAATTTTACTTTATTTTCAGTTTTTGAGCCATAATAAAAGTATTCGTGTCTGAAATACGTCTAAATTTTTTTTTAAATAAGTGGGCGTTACAATGGCATTGTTTCATGCAGGAATGTTGAGGCGACACATTCCAACACAAACGTATGTGAACAGCAAGGTTAATAGATTAGTTGCAACAAATTTTGAGTCATGTCGTGGGTGAGTGAAAGGTTAGCGCTCGTGAGAATAACGTGATGTTAGAGCGAAGAAGCGGCAGAATGCAAGCGAAAGTGAATTGGGAGTACCCCGAGAGAATACTCATGCCAACTGCACGGTTCCCACGTGTGGCAATATAAGGGGCGACCCAACCGGAAGTCGTGCCCTGGATGATCGTGGTCAACACTACGCCACCACGGTTGTTATTGTTATGCTACAATAGAAATAACCATAACCATATCAATAACAGTATGAGTTGAACTCATTCTCCTATGTGGTACGTGCTACAATCGTGCATAACTGAAGCCATCATACCTATCACAGTAAAAAACAATTGTACATTTACAAGGAAATTCTTGTAACGTAATATCAGAACATTATCAGTCAGATAATAAAAGTAAGATGACAGAAACCTTTTAAAGTGGTTACAAATATCGTAAACCACTTTGCGAACTAGTAAAATAATGCTAATGAGCCGATTTTTCGAATTGAAACAAAATAACCCTTTGAGACCTTTCACATTTTACAAAACATTTCGTACTTTCACAAAAAAAATTTGGAAACTAAATTTTCGTAACACTACAAGTAATTATTGTAAAATGAACCAGATAATAGCTGTAAATATACAAAATTTGTTTGTAGATTTACATAAATGTTTGTAAATATACAAAAAAATTTGTAAATTTACAAGATTTTTGTAAATTTTACAAAATATTTTCGTAGTGCTAAAAATTTTTTTTGGAAACGGGTTTCCATACAAATTTTTTTTACTGTATAGGTATATGCATTACATATTCGCATAGTAAGATGGCGAACTCTTAACCTTCTCTTGCGAGAACCTATACGTAGCCAATCACAAGTCTGTTACATTTGAATTCGCATGTTATTTTCGACGACGGTTATGTGTATAACGCGAAAAATATGTCAACGAAATTAAAAATACACGGTTAACTATTTGTTTAAATGACAACTCGCCTTTGTGAGATATCCAGGGGTGATCTTATAATTTTATGACGTGATATTAGAAACAAAGGCGCCTTGCCTCTTACAATATTATACGCCAAAAGTTTCATGCCTAATAAGGACCACAAAAAAAATCATTTTAGCCATTTCCGGCAGCGAGAAAATAAGCTACAGATAGAGCCCATGATTTTTCGCGGAAAGAATTCTGCAACAGGTGGTTTCAATGCCTTATATGCAACCCTGTTTCATTGTCAGTGATTGGCTGCTTTTAACTCTCAGCGTCTAGGGTTCTACCCGCAAATCACAGACGTGTGGTGTCGCAGTAACCTTGTTCCTGTTGGTGCAGTCAAATGTGCCACGTCTGTGCAATAATAAGAGAGGATGATATATCGCGGGAAAACTTGACTGTTTGCTGGGTTTCAACGTACGTTCAGTTTACCAGAAGATGACTGGCTATCGCTTTTATGTGGAGCTGTTGCCCTATTTGACTGATACGATAAGAATTCCGTTGTTGTAATATGTGATGCCCATTATTGGTTTGCAGACAGCTACGTTGTGTCAGACGTGTATCACACAATCTTATGTGTAGAGACATGAACTTTTCGCGAAAAGAATTTTGCCCCACTTTGTTCCAGTGCCTTATGTGCACGTCTGCAGTTCTGCTTCATAGATATTGACAGCGTGCCTTTGAACTGTGACGTTTCTCATTTGACTGTACCAATCACAATAAGGTTACTGTAACACCACGCGTCTATGATTTGCGTGTAAAACCCCACGACACACGAATGTCAAAACATCCAATCTCTGACCGTGAAGCAAGTTTGCAGACGTGCACACAAGTCACTGATACAAAGTGAGGCAAATTTCTTTTCGCGAAAAGTTCATGTCTCTACTTATGTGTTGTAATTAAATACAGCGGTTTCAAGGATATGTTGGCACAAAACATTTTCGCGATAGACCATCCTCTCTAGCCAGTGACCATGAAGCACAACTTCATATGTGCACATAAGGCATAATAGAAACAGTTGGTTGCAGAAATATTTTCGCGAAAAATCGTGAGCTCTAGGTATAGAGACAAAGGACCTGAAATGGTTACACATACGTGTAACGTCCTTTTTATGTTATTCCTAAGCAGACTTCAATCACGTATGTTGAATAGTTTTCGAATGTATTTGGGATCGGCAGACGTTCTGCGAACCGCATGGGGGTTTCAGCAGGTGGCCATCTTAACCATTATTTTTTTTAAAGCGAAAGATACATTAAAAATTAAAAATTATTATTTACAAACTCCAAACCGTCTAAAAGAAATTTAAAATGCTGACTTCACGGATGTTCATACAAATTGTTTGGCTTTAAAGCGTATCGGTATTACTTTTTTTTGTGTGCCATAAGAAACACGTTCTATTGTCGCCGCGGTTAGAATCCCCTTTCTGAAAACCGTCCGATGCTTTATCGATGCTACTCTGCAGTTAAAAATACGTCAGCCAGTATATCATTGGAATAAATTAAGAACAGGATAGGCGTCACGGTGTCGTAAAACTGAGTTCAGTGTTAACCAGAGGTTCGACGCTCAACCGGATTTTCAAGTTGGAGTTATACAACCTACTGCTAGAGGTTCGAACAGGATGTCAGTGGTTCGTTGCAGTAGAATGTATACAGCACCTCTTTATAAAATTCTAATTTTTATACACTACAGTTTTCTATTAAATTCTTTCATGGCGTATACTTTAAGTAAGTAAACATTAAATGCGAAAAGAAATAAAACGTGCGGGCGTTATATATAAAGAAGTTAATATTTAAGGGAAATTGCCATAATTTTCTTCGATACCTGCAAATGCATGTATCCGATGTTTAACGAAATAATGCTTACCTTTAGGTAATTAAAAGTGATCGATAACTATCGCTGAGTTACGTTAGGTAAATATGGACTTCAAATTAACGCGCATTTCAGTTCCTCCTGAAATTTTACTGCCAGTTAAAAAATATGTTTCTGAAAGATTCTAGGTGCATAAGAAACTTAATAAATTTGTGTCTGTATTAATATCTGTGTTCACATGTGGTGGATATGGCCTATGTGTGCAGAGAATAACAAACAAGGGCTCTTTCAACCCAATACATTTAACCTCTGGTCCAATATCAAATATTGATATTTCCGAAAATGATGTTGTTCGACTATTAATAATAATTTTTGAATTTCGTAAAGTTCTCTTATTTTACTTCATTTGAAGTAGGCTATGTTTAAACTGCATTATCCCTGATGTCGTCATCTTGTTAAATGCCATTTGCAAACTTCATCCCTAACGATGCCGTAGGTCGGAAGGTGTTTTCTCGGAGATCTTTTGTTTATCCAGTCACCTTCATTCCAGCACTGGTCCATACTCACCTCATGGTACTTCTCACCAGATGTTAAGCCCTGGCCAAAATCTCTACACTCACTCACCCAAGCCGACCTCCGTATTGAAGTCGGTTAGGTGCAGGCAGGGACGGATCTAGGCTTAGCTTCGCCCGGGGCAAGAATTGTGATTTGCTCCACCTCCCCCTTTTCTTCAACCTTTTTGCATCAGTCCAATCAACCCAACAGTAATAAACGTATCTTGCATACGTTGTTTTGAACTTGCACAAATAACAGTATACAATTTTAGTAGAAATACATAAAACCTGAACTTATTAGCTATAATTAGCAGTATTTTAAGTGTGCATTCTAATTATAAATACTGTATTTATAACATTATATGGTGTTCAAGATTAACAGAAATACAAAAATAGAAAACTAGTAAAAGTTTAAATGTTGGTATATATTGTTAGGGACCCTGTTTTTTCGCGAAAAGAATTTTGACCCAGTCTGTTTCAGCGACTTACGTGCACATCTGCAACTCTACTTCATGATTATTGGCAGCGTGTCTGTGTGAAGAGCCGTATCTCATTTGCCTGAGCCAATTACAAAAACTTTCCTGCAACACCACACGTATGTGATTTGACGGTAGAATCCCAACGCTCGTAAGAGTTAAAATATCCAATCACTGACCACGAAGCAGAACTGCAGATGTGCACGTAAGGCACGGATACAAAGTGAGGCAAAATTCTTTTCGCGAAAAACAGGGGTCCCTAAATATCGTATCTTTTTTACACCCATTTACATTTCATTCCCAAGAAATTTTTTGGCACCACCTTCTAACCCGGCCCCCTACATCCTTTCCTGGGCGTTAGTGTAAAGGTACGAGAGGTCCTGAGTTCGAATCCCGTCTCGGGCATGGCTGTTATGTTGTCTCTTCAAATAACTTTACCTTCATCGGCCTTTAAGAACTCAATATTAAAGGGTCATAAAACCGTCTCACTCACCCAATAGCCAATTTCGCCACACAAACTTTTCGTTATCGTATATAATTCTTCACTCCCCGCTGTGTATAAGGTCCTTTAACTGGTTTTATAATGGCCGGTAGATCCTACGAGAAAACACTATCTAGACACCGGAACAGGTACCTTTCTTTACGTGCCAGACAATTCGTCCAAACCGATGCCATGGCGGGCCAACATTAGGTTAATGCAGATTTGATAGCAGCACTCGGGCTATCTGTTAGTTCGACCACGCCTCGACTTCCATCAGCTCCGCCTCGTAGTAGAATAGCAATTTCTTCTTCGACTGTTTTTTTTTTATCTATGTGCTCCTTCAGGAACGCAGGCTTTGTATTGTCCAACAGGTCCGACATAAATTGAGCCAGCTGGACGACTGTTCACGCTAAGTGTACATTTTTGAAGACCATATCTTTCCAAGACCAATACTCGAGATACGTTTTATGTATTTTTTCTATTGGGGTCTCAGTACTTTACTTTATAAATCGGCATAATGTGATTTTCCCCGGTGTTATTTCCACATATTCCGAACGGTGGAGATTCAACAAATTACATCACTGAATACGTACTTGTAATAAGTGAATATTTACTTGTTACGATTTCAATTGCCGATATTTTAAAAGTGAATCAGCGATAATTCATTTATTGTTCACGTTTTTTTTTCCTGCGATTCAATTTGGAACTACTTTATCCAGAATCAGGACAGACACTTAGTAATCACTGGTTATTCGGTTATTCCCATTTATAGCGCAGACATATAAAAAGTTAATTAGTGTATATTCACTAATTTCCAGTATTTTTAACAACTTAATTCAGAGTAAGCAAAAATCCGTGGGAATAGCTGAATATATTTACATTTTCCGATTTAAATTACATACACTTTAAAAGTTAATTGGTGATCATTCACTAAATACCAGTGGTTTTTCACTGATTTAAGATATAATTTGCAGATATTTAAAAAGTGACGTAAAAAATATTCACAGATTATCTGTGTTTTTTCACTGATTACAGTTGTATCTGCTTCATCCAGAATCAGGAAAAAATGTAGTTACTAACAATTTTCTTATTCCGATTTAAGTGCAGGCATTTTAGAAGTAAATTAGTGAATATTAACTGTCAATCAGTGATTTTTCTCTGATTCAAGTTGTGAGTACTTCGTCTAGAATAAAAACGAATCGCTGGTAGGCCTAACTACTGAATATTCACTAATTCCAATTTAAAGTTCAGATATTTTACAAGCAAACCAATGAATATTAACTGATTTTCAGTGGGTTTTTTTCTTATTCAAGTCGTAACCACTCCATCCAGAACCAGGAAAACCCTTGCTAATCATTGACTATTCACTAATAGCGATTTACCTGCATGATTGTGTGTTTCAAATGGTGACAGATACAAGTTAGCTTAAAGTAAAGGGGTTTCAAAATTACTCGATTTTACAGTGAATGGCATAATTCAACTCATGACATATGTTAGTAAGTATACAACATTCCAGTGTTCTTTCCGCTTTTTCCCCCATAATGAGCATATCAATTACAAAGACCTACTTTTGATTTTCTGAGGAAGGTATACAGAATTACAGGAAACTTTCTTGCTTAAAATAATTAAGGAAACCACAGGTCATCGCAGCTGAGTCCAACATAATCTAAAAATAGAACTATTGACAGCTGGTTTCAAAGCTGATAGAATTTAACCAAGTGTTAAAGAACTGAGTTTTAGCGAATTTCAAACCTAGAAAAATTGAAGCACATTATTAATATTTGTAGAAATTTAAACAACAGCTAAACTAGTATTGTATTACTCACAGTGACGTTTTCCTAACTAACTGTTACTATTTTTACTTAGTTTTGTCTTACTACATTAAATACTAGCAAACATGATACACTACGAATTGAAGTAATTTTTGTATTAGCCAGAATATGCTTATATTTTTTCTTAATATTCTTCTGAAGATGGCGATTGTCAAATTTCAAATTAATGCATTATTGTATTACAGTAAGTAGGAAGTCAGGCCTATATGACGCCATATATGCTTCCGTACCTAGGTTTACGTTCGAATGAACCTCGAATTTATTTATAACAAAATTAAAGACTCAAAGAAAAAAAGAATATGCAAAGTCATATATCAGATAATTTATTGTAAAATTAACTAATTTTGACTTGGCATATTGCAGAACGGGGGAAAGTATCATACTCTAAATAGTTTTTCTGTAAAATACTGAATAATTGTAACATAAGTGCAAAGCTTAATAACTGAAGGTGTAAAAAATAAATATAAATATCGTTATTATACCCAAGGGACCTCGCGCCACTACAAGGATTCTCCTTGCACAGTTTCAATAATGTTTCTGAGTAAGGGATGAGGAGTCCGGCAAGTTGCCAACCCCCAACCTCGAGGACCACAGATGAATGAGATATGTCATCAAATGGAGACCCTGCAGACGTAGCAGCGACGGAATACAGAGGTGGTTGAAACGGGAGTGCCCCGAGAGGGTATGGCGGTCAGTGGAAACGTCCGCCACGTTTCCCACAATGGAACAATCCGGGACTGGCGGGATGGAGCCCGGATCACCTTGGTGGTAGGCGAGTGGTCTGGCCACTGCACCGTGGCGGTTCCCAATCACTGAAAGCACCTATCTAATATCTTTACCTTCTGAAAACAAGGAAACATTGACACAGCACTTTCTTCCCCTTAACCTAGCGTTTCGTTTTATTTAAACACATTTCAAAGTAATGAGTTTGAAAATAAAATGTGTTATTGTTTGTTAGAAGTGAAGTAGTTTGCGGAGGGAAAGAGGGGTGGGACTTACAGACAAAATCGCATGTGATAAATAGTGCACAGTTACTTGAAAAGATATTTGTAATCAAACATTGTGAGTTGACGATATATATATATATATATATATATATATATATATATATATATATATATATATATATATATAAGGTGTGGTCTGAGGAATTGAATATTTAAGTCCCGTCGTTTTGAACAGGACTTAAATTTAACTGATAACGGGGCGTGTCGTAACAAACAACTAAACAATTACATAACGCTTAAAAGTTACAAAAGTTTAATATTTCAATAAAAAACACTTCACTAATTTTGAAAGTATAGTTTTTGTCCTTTAATTCATCGAGTGCAACACAGTTGTATGTACTGTTAAATACAATAGTTGGATTTACCCCGGATGGGTATAAACTTTCCGAATGTTGAACTGTGCTAATTTGTTACTGGAGCTTTCGCTTAACCAATAACAGAGGAGAAATACTCCCTTTATTGAACCACCAATAAGGGCGTGATGAATATAAATTTAAAATCCTAACCAACCAACAGTATTAAGCACTTTTATCTGCCGTTTTTTAATGTTCAGAACGATAACTCCTATGAGTCTGGCATCCATAACCAATCAGTATGTATTAGCTGATCAAATAGTCAACTGTCCGAACATTCAACTTTCTGACGGTTAACGCATCTTCTGCCTGATGGATCATCTGACCTAAATACACTGAAAAAATTTTTCTCCGTCGATTTACATTTCCGTTAAAATTCATAACGGTGTAGATACATGAGAGTACTGTATTTCAAGTGGTACCAAATGCTCGTGAAATTTTTTTGTACGTTACTAAGGAGTGCTAAACTAGAGTTGCTAAAAACTCATACAAACATAAGGTGACACTGTTAAAAACTATTTACGTTGTTTTGCGGAGAAGTGATGGTAAAAAATTTCCCAGAAGTGTCCGTTAATTTCGGAAGGCAACTAGCTCCACGTATGGAAACTGACGTATTTATGAGACTTCTTTAGGATGCAGGCACAATAAGGCGTACGGTAATTTTTTAGTTTCTTCTCGCAGTTTTACATATGTTTAGTTAATTAAACGAAATTATGTATAACTGTGTTACAAAATAATTTCCCGTTAATTAAACAGACATTTCCGTAAAATTTTCCGTAAATTCACGTAAATTTTTAATAGTGTAGTAAATATGTTGGACATTTGTCTTAGGAGCTTGTTATGCTTAAAGATATTACGAGCCATCCACATTTCACATTGGTTGGAAAACATTCGGTCCGCCTTTATTATCAGAAACAATAAAAGTGGTTCAAGTCGGGGATTTGCATCATACCTATTAACTAAGAAGGAAGGTAGGGAGAATTTTGAAAAAGTTTCGATCAGCTGAACACTCGAACAGCTGATGAACTCCATTTATCCCAAGTACTGCAAGATACTTCAAGCGGAGTGAGTGACAAACACATGGCAAACGTCCGGGAGTGGTAAGCAAGTGGTGCGACTATCGTTAACACTTTAATTACCATCCTTGTTAACGGCCGAGCCTCTGATCAACGCGCGGCCTGGAAGCCCTCGTGCCTGCGACCAGATACCGGCCCTCGGATAAATTAACTCTTCCGCCGTTATCTGTACAAATTACAACCCCGAATGAACCTCGTGCCAAGCGGGACACGCGATTTATCTAATCGCGCATGCGCCGCGGTTAGAGAATATTTAACGACCGACTTCGTCCCACCGCGAGGTATGTGAGCTCAGGTCATGGACTCATGCTGGTTTTGAGGGGGACGTGGTGACAACGGGTCCTCTCTCTCCTCTCGCCTAAATGTTCGTACTTACACTACATATAATAATGAAATCTCCCTAACATTGAGATCCCCCTTACCTTACGGAAACTGCTGAAAAGCACCGTTTGCACTTCAAAATCCAAATATTCTCTGGGGTGGACCACCGTACCCCACACTTTATTTGGGTGATGAGGGGGATCAATGAAATTTGGTATCATTTCCGAATTTTGAACCACGTAATCTTTTTATTGGAGTATTATAAAGCTGTGGTTACTGTAGTGCAATGCCACGTGTAACATAACCTAGTAATATAATGCAACTGATCACACTCTGTGTCAATACAACATATTTTCAATTCAAGGATGATTTTTACAAACAAGTAGATGGCATGACAATGGGCTCTTCACTTTCACCCTTCATGGCCAACATCTTCATGGAGAATTTCGAGCAAGAGGACACCGACACTCCGCGTAAGGTCTGGCTTCGTTATGTTGACGACACTTTTCTGATCTGGCAAAATGGAACGGACAAACTAAATGATTTTGCTCATTTTCACAATTCACTCAGACCATCGATTCAGTTCACGTCACAGTAAAAAAAATTTTGTACTTTTACAAAAAAGTTTTTTGGAAACCAGTTTCCAAAAAAATTTTTGTAACACTACGAAAATATTTTGTAAAATTTACAAAAATCTTGTAAATTTACAAAAATCTTGTAAATTTACAAATTTCTTTGTACATTTACAAACATTTCTGTAAATCTACAAACAAATTTTGTATATTTACAGCTAATATCTTGTTCATTTTACAATAATTGCTTGTAGTGTTACAAAAAATTTTTTTGGAAACTAGTTTCCAAAAAAATTTTTTGTA
>PNEQ01055571.1:94223-116163 GCA_003012365.1 Medauroidea extradentata
TTTGTAAAATGTGAAAGGTCTCCAAGGTTTATTTTGTTTCAATTCGAAAAATCTGCTGATTAGCATTATTGTACTAGTTCCCAAAGTTGTTTACGATATTTGTAACCACTTTAAAAAGGTTTCTGACATCTTATTTTTATTATCTGACTGATAATGTTCTGATATTACGGTACAAGAATTTCCTTGTAAATGTACAATTTTTTTTACTGTTGAAACTGACGGGAGCCTTCCATTTCTAGATGTATTAGTATCAAAGAAAGACAACATAATTTCAACAAAAGTATACAGAAAACCTACACATACAGGCCAACACCTCCACTTTAACTCCAACCATTCGACAAGCACTAAAACTGGTATAATCCGCACTTTAGCTATCAGAGCCGAAAAGATTTGCTCCGACAAAGATTCACTAACTTCTGAACATAAACACCTGGAAAAATAACTTCTAGGAAACGGCTACCCTATAAGTATACAGTAAGACAACACATGACAAAACTCACGCGTCTCGTTAATCCACAAAATTATACTGAAAAACCTACAGGAACCTTAGTGATCCCATATGTCCGGGGCCTTTCAGAAAAGATAAGACGGCTAGGCAACAGGTATAACATACAGACTTCTTTCAAGTCAAGAACCACATTCAAAAGCATAATTACAAAGGTGAAACCAGCAATTAAAAAACTACAAACTCATAGGACTGTGTCTATCAAATACCATGCGAGTGTGGAAGTGTATACATAGGAGAAAAAGGCAGACCCCTTTCCACGCGTATTAAAGGACAAAAAAACAACACCCAAAAAGGCAAGATACAAAAAATCGAACTGGCCGAACATGTGTGGGAAAATAGTCATAGAATACTTTGGGAAAATGCCACTCCACTTACACTAGAAACACACCCTATCAAAAGGAAAATAAAAGAATCAGCATTTATTGTCAATAACGAAAATGTATTTATAGCCAGCAAAGTACAAAATTAAGAAACATGTGGAATCCTTCAACAAAAAAAAAAAAAAAAAATTATTTGCGAAGTGACAATAGACTATAAAACCCTTTGAAGGGTGCGCGGCCAATCAGGAGAGAACTCGATTTCCTATAGAGTCCCGGATATTATCGTACTAAAAGTTAAAAACTTACTGTTTTCCATTTTTATTGATTTTGTTGTTGCGATTTTTCTAAATGCCGTTTGTAATTTTTTACTCGAAAGCAAAGCAAAGTACCGCCCAGTGTTATATAAATAAACGTCCGCTATTGGAATATTCACTCAACAGAAAAATGCCATCTAATTATGATTTAGATTTTATCGACGATTGATAGTGACTCTGATTTTTCGCGAAAAGAATTTAGCCCCAGTTCGTGCCTTGCGTGCACACCTGCAAAACTGCTTCATGGTAATGGGCAGCGTGTCTGTGTGAAGAGCCATATATCATTTGACTGAGCTAATTACATGAACTTTCCTGCAACACCACACGTCTGTGACCTGTGGTAGAATAACAAGGCTCGTGACAGTTAATATATCCAATCGCTGACCACGAAGCAGAACTACAGATGTGCACGTAAGGCACGGAAACAAAGTGAGGCAAAATTATTTTTACAAAAAACCAGGGTCCCTAACGATTGAGTATTCCAGTCGACATTTTACATTTCCGAACTCCTTAGGGGGTATTGATCCCTACCACTTTGGATTTATCTGTTTCTTCTCGATAACTTCTGTTCCAGTCGATGTATCAAATTTTTTGTCACGGCAAGGCATAGGTACAAACTTAACCGATTTTCTGTAATTGTTGGAACCATAATGTATTCATTATTTTGCAACGGGGAACCGCTGGAAAGGAAAAATTGCTTTATTTACGGGAGTTACTACAGAGGCCACAACATTAACAGAAAAAATGCCATATGGATTCAGAAAAGTGAATGAAACAATAAACTATGTCTTGCCAGCGTGAAAAAAGTAAAACAATGTGTCTATTCCCTGATTTATAAGAAAAACCCGTAAAACCAATCTGACAGGGATCAATCCCCCTTAACACGTCAACTTGGACGAAACATTTTACTGTACTGTATATCTGTGTTTTCAGTCGTACGGAAATTTCCGTTATCTGTTCGGAAATTCGCTTCTTGGTACGGCGTACGGAAAGAACTTCATTTCCGTACACCAAAATACGGAAATTCCTCTAACGAGAAGAAAGAAAATAAATTTCTCACCTATAGTCATATTTTGGTGGAAGAAAGACCACGCTATTCTCAATTTTCAATTATTTCCATTAAACACAGAGCTATCGCGCTTATGGTATTATTTTAAACACACCAATAAAATGTAGATTGACAAAAACTTTCCTTCCTGAATGTAATTTGCTACAGTCAGTTGCTGATCAAACGGAAAAGAGTATGATAAAGATCCCCAATTTCTGAGCTTGCTTTTTGGCAGGGGGGGGGGGGGTTATTTACGACTATTAGTGTCAACCTCTTCGGGCATTCGAAGTTTTTCGTGAATCTAGGAATTCTGCCACCAAACAATATTTTGCTTTAAATGTTAAAAGTTAATTACAGAAATTTCATGCAGCTGGTACAGAAACCCATTTTTAAAAACTGGCAACACTGTTGTATGCACATTGACGAGTTATTTTCCACTCCTCGTTTACTCTAGTCCATGTCCGATCCAGCCCGAAATTTTGCCACCAAAAAAAAAAAACAGGTACAAAATCTAAGCAAAATGGGTTATTTTTCTTCTGCTTATCCAATACTATAAAATAAACAACAAGTGCCCACGCGGGAACCTTTTCAAACACAGTTAAAGTTAATCAACTACAAAAAAAATTATCTTTTTAAGACTGCAAGAGCAAACCAAAAATTAATATTTAATGCACGTGTAGAGTTTTTGCCAAGTACACGTGGCAAGAAGGCCAAATAGCACACCGACAGCAAGCACAAATTATGTTCAAAATCCATTTCTTTCAATTATTTCTCTCAATGAAATTACATAACAACTAGCATAGCAACATATACAGTATAAAAAATCCGTATTAATGGTTTCAGCCAACTGTCTGGGCAAAAATTTACCAAGAGTGACGTATTTTTTTTAAAATATCGGAGCCAGAGATTGCAATAGGGACCTAGACCTACATCAGTGTGTGATCATTGAAATATTTTTGCAGCGGGGGTGTATGACAAACATTGCCAACAAATGTGTATATCAACAAAACACTTCAGTTTGCGTCAATATGGTAAAACAAATGCTCAAAACGTTAAGTTAGTTACCTGAAAGAGGCTTTATTTTAACATTATATGTATGTACACATTTTATTAATAATTTATTGTTCCGTTATATTTTCGAAAGACAACTTGTTAATTACACCAGATCATTAAAAAAACCTTTCTACTTTTTTACTACAGAAAAATTGTTTACTTGTAACACAAATTTAAAAATTTTGGAAATTATTTTAACATAATGTTTGTATCTTCAGTTTGTGTTCTTTGAAGTTACAGGGGCAAGCAGAAATTCCTAACAAATGCAACCATTAGTTCACCTGCGATGAGGTATTAGCTTAAGGGTGTGTCTCACCTCTCGTGTTGAATTAGTTTCATTTTCTCTTTATTTAAATTATGAGAAGAAAAGTCTGAAATTTACGATTAATGCGTGAATTCTATTTAGGCTACCTCCCCTACAAAACAAACATAGCAGTTGAACTTTTGACGTATATTTAGGCCGCAATCGGTTGAGAAAATTAAGAATATAAATAAAATTGTTTGGCTCTTTACGGCATTAATATACGTTAAAAGTTCTAATGCAACGTTTGTGCCGTAGTACAAGGTAAATAAAATGCACGTTATAATCGCAAATTTCACACTTATGTTCTAAGAATTAAAAAAATAAAAGTAAAACGTACATTAATTCAACATACGTGGTAAGGCCTATCTTAAAATAAAAACCCAAAAGTTAAAATTTACATTCTGTAGAACTGTATAATCTTTTTCCTCCGAGGTATTTTTCTGCCGCTATTCTTACGGCATAAACAATTATTTTTACTGTTAAGAAACAAGTTAATAAATGTCCACTCCTATTTTTCTTACGAATAAATTGTATGGATGTAAAAGTTATATAATTCTTTTTATCATTTTTAAAATGCGGTTTTCCAAAACCGTGACTTTTTGTTCACAATATATAATATCCTAATTAAATATAATATAATATGCTAACAACATGGAAAATAGTTTGAGACACTTGAATAGACTTGAATATCGGAAACAGATTAAGTGTTTTATAATAGTTATGAAATTTAAATTTAGTATACCTATGTATGGCAAATAAGTCGTGTGTAGTTTAAACTACTTGGTATATAGTATTATTTTGGCAGTTACAGAAAAATAACTTAATTTAAAAGTTATTACAAACGTAATGAACGACGTGGGAAAATGTGTTAGTCACCGCCTGAATTTCAAATTGAGCTCACTGCAATTAGTTAAATAATTTATGATACTGGTGCGGCGTAAAACACAGGATTGCTGTCACAAAAGGCCATTCACTCGGCTTATGGTAGGGTTTTATCTCGCACATTGAATTTCATATTTTAAAATAGATACCAAATTTTTAATTGGCATAACTAACACAAAATAATTATGGTGTTTTATACAAATTTCTTCGGTATCAGCCACCAATTTTTACACACGTATTGCCTAGTGACATTCAAAAAAATATTTATAATATATACATAACATGTGACTAATATAGTCATAAATATATTGGTCAGATGTTATGCATGTATGAAGTGTATAGCAAGGTATCGTACTTTAAAAGAGATAGATAATTATATATTTTAAAAAAATTTTCTGTAATACAAAAAATACAATAATTCCAACTTGGCTTGTGATGCTTCACCTTAAAGGCTAGGTTATCTCTATACATAAAAGATAACACTAAATGACTGACTGACATATCAAACTGAAGTCCTAACCACTGGACCTAGAATCGTGAAAATTTTTGTTTGTGTTCCCCTCAGGTCGTATGCGAGCACTAAGAAGGGAATTTTCGAAATTCGACCTCTAAGGTGAAAAAGGGTGAAATGTGTTTCCGAAGAAACGTCGATAGAGCGCGAACCCGACGGCCTGTCGCCGTGTTTTTTACTTTAATAGGACACACATAAAATGCATATTCGCCAATTTATGGATATTTCGAAATTCAACATTTAAGAGGGTGAAAAGACATTAAATGTGTTTCCGATTAACTATCGATACTTATCGAATCCTTTGGGATAGACAGTCGGTATTCACTTCAAAATATTGTTTACGTAAATACCCCAAAAAGAAGTTTTAGGATTTATTAAGATTCAACCCGCAAGCAGTAAAAAGGGGCAATATGTAGGCCTATTTTATTATGACTTGTCTATATCACTGAAACACAATATTGAGTGTCGTCAGGATTTTTACTTCAGTTGGTTACGTATACAAATGGCTATGACAGGACTCCAAGACGTTTCAAAATTCTTTCATCAAGGGGGTGAAAACACGTGAAATGTGTTTTCGTTTATTCCTCCATGTCTATCGAACCAACCGAGATATCGAAGTGTTCTTTGCTTTAGATTGGTGCTTTTGTAAATATCCCTCAAATACCATTAATATATATTTTCTGAATTCAGCCCCAAAAGGTAAAAATTAGGTAATATATGTATATAGATTCCATTGTTTTTTTTTTATATAGCGACTTGATTTTTGTTTAAGATTTATGCTTACTCAAATACCTGAAAAGTAATTCCACGAATTTTCAGAATTCCCCACATAGAAGGTGAACAGGGGTGAAGAAATTGTGTTTTTAATTAATTGTCGATATATCTTGAACCCAACAGGCCATTATATTTTTCACGTCCCAGAGATACCAGTCTAAAATGTGATACAAGGGTATTTCGAAATTCAGTCTCTTATGACTGTAGAGCCACGATTTTATGGTGAAAAGATTTTTGCACCATTTGGTTTCCATGCCTAATGTTGACATCCGCAACTGTGTTTCATGGTCAATGATTGGACGTTTTAACTGATACTTGTCTTGATGTTCTACTGACAAATCACAGACGTATTGCGTCATAATAGCCTCATTGTTATTGGTGCAGTCAAATGAGGGACGTGTCTGAGCATAGACACGCTGCCAATAGCCGTGAAGCACAGCTGCCAATGTGCACGCGAGACACTGAAACAAAACGTTGCAAAAATCTTTTCGCGACAAAATCGTGGCTCTACGAGGTGAAAAGACCTGGAATGTATTTTAGATCAATCTTCTATACATACAGAACCCATCGAGATATTCAGTTTATTTTTGATTTTGCACCAAGCATTAAAAAGGGGCGAAATGTGTTTTTTATGAATCGTCTATGTATCACTGAAATAAAATTGACTATCGTCGAAATTTTTACTTGAATTGATTACGTATACAAATATCTATGTCTAGACGTTTCGAAATTCTTTAATTAAAAGTGTGAAAATACGTAATGTGTGTTTTTGATGATTCCTCCATATCCATCGAACCACTTGAGATATCGAAGTGCTCTTTGCTTTAGATTGATGCTTTTGTAAATATCCCAAATACCATTAAAAAAAATACTTTCCGAATTCGGCCCCAAAGAGGTTAATAAAAGGGTAATATATGTTTTCGATTCACAATCAAAATAAATCGATCCCATCGATTTTTATTTAGCGACTAGATTTTTGTTTTAGATTAATGCTTACTCAAATACCTGAAAATCAAATTCAGGGATTTACGGATTTCCCCACCTAAGGAGGTGAAAGGTGTGAAATCTGATGAAATGTGTTTTTAATTAATCGTCGCTATATCTTGAACCCAACGGGCAATTGTTTTTCACGTCCAAGAGACACCAGTTAAGTAGTATAAAATGTGATACAAGGGTATTTCAGAATTCAGTCCATTAGGAGGTGAAAAGACCTGGAATGTGTTTTAGATAAATCTTCGATATATATATATATATATATATATATATATATATATATATATATATATATATATATATATATATATATATATATAGAACCCATCGAGATATTCAGTTTATTTTTGCTTCAGGATGATGAATACGTAAATAGCCGTAATAATGTTTTAAGATTTTTCAAAATTCGAACTCTCAGTTCTCTACAGGAATGATGTGTGATTTTTAATGAATGATCGATTTTGCTTTTACCGAATGAGCTATCGTCGTGATTTTCACTTTACTTGGATACTTGAACAAATATTTAAGGTGTGAAATTAAGATTTTTCGAAATTCGACACCTAAAGGGGTTAAAAAGGCAGAAAATTTGTTTTCTATCAGCCGACGATTCTTATCTAACCAGTAGAGATACTGAGGGGTTATTAGCGTCAGGATGATGATTACGTAAGTACTTAAAAAGTAGTGCAAGTTTATTGTTATATTATTAGATAACTAATTAAATACAAAACTTTGTTTGTGAACATTCAAGGCAGACGATCCGAAAAGCAAGTACAACCAGCGAGAAATATATTATACAAGAGTTTCATTTGAAATTGTAATTTTCAGTTTCAGCATTTTTTTATTCAAATAATTTTTATTCTTTAATTTTATGAGCATGTCATTGTAGCCTGCAATATCTTTGTCCACTGCGATTTTTTTGAGTTTGGTATATGCCTATCTGTTGGTTTTAGTGTAGTCCTTAAAACGGAAACACGCAAAATATGACTTTAACAAGCCATTACGCGAAAACTATGAGAGATAAAAAAAATTTCATTAGAGCCAAATTTAGTCATATTTTTTGTCTAAAATAAGAAAGAAAATATCTGGTACAAATAAAAAAAAGTTATGAAAATTGCGGTAGAACGCGCCCTTAAGGCGACGTTGCAAATGGCTACTTCATGCTTCGAAAATCTTTGATCTTGAAGTACCGAAACAAATTTTTGAGTGAAATTACCAACTTGGGTGCAGGATGTAACTGTTATTTAGATAGTTCAAGAGTCTTCCGTTCCTCAATACGAGAAGTTAAAGCAATATTATAATATGCCTAATATTTCAGAATTAAAATTCTTAGGATGTACTGTATATGCATGTTAGTTAAACTACGTAAAGCACGCCGCGACAAAGTGTTTTTTTTTTAATAATAATAATTGATTATTCATTACTCCTTGAACTGAAAACATTTTGGGTGATCGGTTGAAAACACTTTTATGTGTAGATGACGTTACCACAAATTGTAGAACACAACATCAGTTTCGCAACTAATAATATTTGTGGTTTATTTTTTTATTTCTCAACTAAACAAAAAAGTCCGACACCAGGCCCGTGATACGTAGTTAAACTTCTTCGGTATCATGCAAACCTGATATTATAACAGTAAAGATTGCCGCAGAAAATGTTTTAAGATATTCTCTAGATTTCACTTTAACTTTGACAAATAAATGTGAATAAACAAAGGCGACGACATTATTCCTCCTTCATTACTCGAGTTACATGCGTAGGAAATTAATAGTTAATTGCGTGACCCCATACAAATTATGTTGTTCCATATTTTTACGATATTTTGCAATTTCGCGTTTTGTACCTAGATTGGTTGTCAACGAAAAAAAAAAAAAACTCATGCAAAATCCTGCAGGTGTTGCAAACAAAACTCAAGCGAAAATACAGGCAACATAAAAGGCCGAATATTCTCCTGAAGGGCGGTACACAGCCACAGATGTTGAAAAAATTACCTAGAATCGAATGAATGTTGTCGTATGCATTTTAGAACTAGATCGTACAATAACTCATTTCATCGCCATATATTTTGAGACGTTTGCTGGGTTTTTTTGTGAACACCTGATTTGATTCAATCAAGTTAACTAACTATTAAAAACGATAAGATTGCATAAAGCGCTTGTACCAACAGCAAATCAAGAGCCTATACGTCCAGTCACTTTACTGCAAGTCGGTGAACATGGCTTGTATCGCGTGGGTGATGAATAATGAAGAATGGAAGAATGCTGGTTCAGAGAACTATTGCGCGCCGTCAGCAGAAGAAAGGGCGATGAAGCGAGACGGCACAGAAACTTGTTGAGGCAAAGTAACAAACACGGAGGGAGAGAAAGAGCAGCAAAGAACTAAAGAGGAGTTGAGGTAGAGGAGAGAGGAAACAGAGAGAGAGAGAGAGAGAGAGAGAGAGAGCAACTGGGCGCACTTAGTATTTATCTGCGCGGACCGCTACGAGCGGGAATGTGATCCTCCAGAGTGGGCGGAGACTTGCGCCTTGTTGAACTTCTTCTGCGGCGGCGTCGGACATCCCGTCGCCTGGACGCCATTGTACCTGGAACCCGACCGGCGACTTTCCAGTGTCCTCCAGTACCCCCTTCCCAACCCGTTTTTTCTCCTACCACACACACGCACGCCCATACTCAAGGAGCCGTTAATCAGACGGAACGTTTTAATCGCCGCTGACAGCCTTACGGGTGCCTGACGTATTGTCGCCCACAACCCCGACAATAACGGCCAGTCATCCACTCCCAAGGTTCTGATTCGTCACTACGTCATATCATAGCCCAGAGCTGAATTAACGACTCTTAGTGAAACGTCTCCAGACATCGGAATATTTTATGACTTCTCATCAAAGAGGATCACGATCTTGCCGCGTCCATTACCAACGAACCAGTGAGACGGCTACACGTTACTAAAGTCTTCAGTTCACACATCTTGCAATGTTTGGTCGTGTCTCGTATATCTGAAAAGACATTTACTGGCAAGCAACACCTGCCATATTTTTTCTTTTTCAAGTTTGGGTCTCGTAATTAGAGACTGCGTACAAGACCGAATATTTAGTACAGACCCTGTTGAGACTAATTAAAATCGTACAGAATTTATTTTCGGTCTGAGGAATTTGAAATTAACTTTCGTCAGAGACTAGATACAAGTCTAAAGGCAGCCCTATAAATTTTACATCACATGACACCCACTTAAGCTCCCACATCAACTAAATTATTTTACCTGCAGTAAACTTAACGGCACTGCCTTCTCACCAATCCTCTTGTCTTTTACACACCAAGCCATATGTGTGTTTTGCCTTCTTAGTTAACTTACAGCATGTGCACTTTTATCTACATGCCTGTTTATAATTGAAATGTGCAGTGGAATTGCAGCTGAAGGAAAGCAATTTGTTGCAACTTGTTAAAAAATATAGTATTGTAACTTTGTCTATTATATGTACCAGTTCAATGGCAAATAAATAATAATTATTATTTAGTGTCTTCATTGCCACGCCAGCACTGTACTTCCTTTCTTGTCATAGGCGTGCGCCTAGGGTGTGCAAGGGGGCAGCTGAACCCCCCAATTGCGCTGCAATGCCATTAAGATTTTGGTACTTAAATTACGGATTCAGAATAATGTTACTCGGTGTAATGATTAAAAAAGCTTATTTTGTAAAATAAATAATAAATTAATTGTTTCTTAAACGTTAAGCAGAACTTTCCCCTTTCTCTAAAAATTTGTATAATTTAGTTCGTGGTTCGTTAAATTCAATGTACGTGTTTCAAGCGCCAACATAAGTTAATTATAAAAACACTTGGAGAGAGAAGCCAGTTTTTCTTAATAACCACAAATATTTTCACCTTAAAACCATAATTTATCTTAAAAATATTACGACTCTTTACAGTAGTAGATTCAACGCTTTGGTTCGGACACTTCATAAATACTAGTACCATTTTTCAACTTAAAATCCAAAATTAAACCACCCATTTTTTGTTTAGAGTGTGTGTATAATCATATACTTTCTAAGGCACGTACCCTCTTTAAGGGGGGTGTTAGACAATTATACTGTATTTCCAGTTTTTGAGACATAACATTTATTCAAATTGTATTATCAAAATTTTCTCTTCGACAGAACATAGGATATATTCTTGGAAAACTGCTTGACATAAATAATAATGGAATCTTTCATTGATTCTGCATGAAAAACTGTATTATTAATGTCAAGCAGTTTACCAAACATATATTCTGTGCTTTGTCGAAGAGAAAATTTTGATAAAACAATTTGAGTAAATGTAATGGTTCAAAAACTGAAAACAAAATAAAATTGTCCAATACTCCACCTTAACCTAAACCTGCGCACGCTTATGTAAAATATAGTTCGCTCTTGAAGCACACTTTTCTTGGCACTCCGGGCAATGACCTGCCTTCCTAATCTTGAAATTATACTGCTAAGCTATTCTTTACATTTATTATGGCCACATACGTTACTATGTTCCTTTTCAAACGTATTAGAATACAAATGTGCTCTTTGGTAGCACATACAAATACAGTCCAACCGTTTCATTTCAATGGTTCACGAATAAAATAATTAGACCTATACTGCGATGTTAGTATTACATATAAGGTAGACAGATGTAAAATTGAGAAGGAAAAAGATTCTATACACAATTTTCAAAATCGTTAATTTAAAGGTGGAAAAAAAAAAACCTTATTACTGACTGAATTTTAGTTTAAGCTGTGCTTCTTACTGTTGCAGACAGAGTTTAGCTTCGAGATGGTTTCCCACTATTTGTTTCAGCAGTTTCAGCTTTTCATTTATCTAAGAGGTTCGCCTACTTGGCTGTAAAACATTGTTGAAATAAGTTAGAAATGCACATTATGTTTGCTAATATATTATACGAGTTTCCAGTGCACTAGTTTACGAAAGTAATAAAACACATTTGAGAGGAGAAATAGTTCTTGTGCACTTCCAAATATTATGCGCATTACAAACGCTATCACGTTTTTTTTTCTTAGATTAATTCAACACAAAGAAAGCACAAATAAAGGCCAATTGTCAGCTAACATTGCACAGAAGAGAGAAAAAAGGTAGTTGTTGAACAGTGGTCGTGAAAAGATGTGGAGGGGGGGAGCTTTATGCGCGATTACTACGAGCAGCTAAAACATATTCTTGCATTCTATGGTGAACAATTCCGCAGGCTAAAATTAAAATCTCTGTATTACTTAACTTTTATATATTTATCTTCTCCTTTCTAGATCCATACAAAATGGAGACTCGAGGTTTTACAGTGGTAACGAGAAGGTGACAGTAAAGTGATCACTTTTGAAAACCTTTAGTCAAGAAGAATAGAAGAAAAATAAATTTTACGGTGGCCTTAGCTGTTAAATTTTCAACAAGGTGAACTGAAATGTATTGAAAGGGTATTGCGAACAAGAACAACGATAGCGAATTCGAACGTCAAAAGATTTTTTTTATATTATTAAAATACAAATCGACTACGTCTCAACCGGATGAAGAACGCATAGGCCTACCTGTCGTTTCTTTCAGTCTGGCGCCTAATTACTTCGTCGAGGTGACACCTACCCCCCCCCCCCTTCCCATTCCACCTTATTTTTTCTCCTTTCTTAAAACCCTAAAAGAAAAGAATAGTAACTGGCTTATTCAGGATTCCGCCCTCGCTTCGTCAGGTTGTTGTCCTCGTATGGGAAAGAACTAATTACAACAGCTGGGCCGTGTAGCTCGGCCGGGCGGTGTCCCTCAAAAGATCTCCGCCCCTTCCAACCTCCCCTCCATCCTTTTTTTTTTTTTTTCCCCACCCACTTCCAGCTCACGGAAGTCGTACTCAACCACTCACCCCCCTCACTATCCAATGCAGTGCCCGGAGCGCGATAACACGAGACCACGCAGGAGCTCCCATATATCGATACCTGACAGCGCGGCTGCAGTCTTCGACTCTGAACGACGCTGCTGCCATCTGCTGAGGACGCCACGAACTACCTGCATCGTCCACCGCGCCATCTTACATTGCAAAAAGATACTCCGTCATTCATGCCGTCATTGATATTCCGTTATGTAACACAAAACAACTGACGCAATCGTTGTGAACTTATTTTCATAATCATGGGTAGGAATTTAAGGGGAAGGAAAAAATGGATGTAATGGATGTTTGTACTGTGCCTAATCTCTTGGCAAGTTCTAAGTCTTTTGTATTGGGTGTACGTAGGATGCTGAAATAAATTATTAAATATTTATACATTTTTGGTGTTTAAAGGGGCAAGCGTTCACCCCTTCCCCCCTGACTTCCTATGGATACGTCACTGGGTTAAGCAACACAAGGTATTTTTTCATAGCTAGATTAGAAATTCCTACGGCGTTTATCCGTACTTTGCAAGGTCCTTCGTTAGGCGCAATAGTTAATCCCGTGGAACTTTAGGAATAAAACACACTATAACTAATGACAAAAGAGTGACTTTTCATCATACTATTTTATTGAGTCTGGCCTGTTAGTAATTTTCTAGTTTAGCTTTTACTTCCTTTTTTTTTTTTAAGGTAGCGCGGTAAAAAATGTATTACTATAACAATGTATGTAACGTAAATAAATAATGAACTACATATTAATCTTTACACAGCAAAAACATTAAAGATATGTAGTGTTAAAAAAGTAGTGATAAAAGTGCACCGCCCGGGAATCGAACCCGGGTCGCAAGAATGGGAATCTTGCATGATACCACTACACCAGCGGTGCTGGTTGAGAAATATTTCTTCTATAAGTGTTAAATAACACTCTACACATATTCCAGAATTTTCAGTATCGAGATCTGTATAGGATATATTGTATCCAACGTTATAAATTAAATTATTCATTATGAAACAGTACACATGTAGTATAAATACTGATTCATATGAATTGTTTTCGTAGGCCAAACTGCCTGTATCGAATGTTTAACGATAAAAGTTTAAACAAATTCGAGACTCGGCTTAGCCAGTAGCATTTGCGCACTGAATCATGGGTAGTAACAGCTGATTTTGCACAAACGGTGCCGGAAAACTTATATGATTATATGGTTGACGAATTTCTATTCATTAATTAAAACTTGTAATACACTCGGAGTCGAAAAATAACCATTTCTTGGTACGGCAACAGCAGACGTTTTTAAAATACGCATGTCATTACACACACAATTAAACCAGGCAGTATTTCCAGTAGATCAAGGTTGGTTGGTTATTGTCTTCTGTAATAAACGCAACAAATCAATAGAAACATTGTCTAAAAATGAGTAGGCTTACAATGAACCTTCTGCCGACAGGCCGTCACAATCCAAGTTTCCAAACAGCGAGAATCTTGCTTCATTAGTCTACACTTAGAAATTATTAATTCATGTCGTAACAAATTGTTGACATATTAACCGCTTCCCTAAAACAAATGTAATACCCGGCAATTAATGTTGGCATGTGTATGTAATCTACAGAAAAACGAAGTAGGCTAATATGCATATGGGAGCATCGATAACAGTATATAAAAAACTCCAACTGTATCATTTTATGATTGATAGCACTAGTTTCATTGAACTGTAACACTCCTTAAACGTTCTGGAGAAATTCACATGGATGTATGTTATTAACACACATTTCCAAGAAATGAACAAAAAGCCTAGGTCTATCTTTATCAAGAAACCCAAATTTTACTTTAGGCTAATAAAATTGTATGTACCCACACGAATGTACGGCCAGTACATAAAACGTAATATCAATAAACGTAATATCAAACGTAATATCAATAAACTACACTAGTTATTTTAATTTTAAAAATTAATTTGCCCCCAAATTGTCATAGGTTAGTTCTGCATGGTAAAACCTCAAATTCGTCTCGCAGCTACCTCAATAAAATTTAAGCACGAAACCACGACAGCGTATAATCTAACAACGTATATATTTAAATGTTCGTAAGTGACTTTGGAATCTTATTTCTTATTTTCTCACAAGTGGTAACATAAACCACAAGGTAGGTCTACATGCCCATTGACTTGCAATAATAATCCGGGAGGAGAGAAACGTAAAATTAAAAGCGTACATTGACTCCTACACATATGTGATTCTAACATAATACAACTATTAATTTCATAAACGGGCCTACGGATTCTTTAAAATCCTTGAATTTGTTAAAAAAAATATATACTTTCTGTACTTGTAAGCCTATTCCCATGCGAGGCTAAAAAATAGTAGGCCTAGGCTTATAAATTACCTTGTAGGCTAATAGTAAGTTATTTGCACTATACACAGTTTTTTTTTTATAAAATAATTCGCCAAAAAACTGTGCACACATGTTTAAATTAATAAATACATTATAAAACAGACCGAAATAAAATACAGCAAGCATGAAAGCAGAGTGACGGACTTTCCGATGCGATAATTTATATTTTAAAATCACTGGGCATTATGAAACTTTGTATCTCTTCAAAGAACTGTTGTTAGTCCTACTATAACACATTAAATATATAGCCATGTTTTACACGGTTCGGTATAAATAATGTAACAAACATGCTAATGCATTGAGCCTTATGGCAAACGAGCGATTGAATGTGCAAAAACAGCTGATTCTCCCAGCATGCAATCTGTTCTGACTTCACAGGCCAAGCCGTCCATTATTCGCCGAGCGTATACGAAAGAGCGATAGAACGCGTCGTATACTCAGGCCGTGTCTCAATTCACCCGAGAGTGATATTTTCGTACTCTCGCTGTCGAAACTACGTCACATAGAGCACACTCTGCCTGTCTCAATTGTTCGCCGAGAGTACGAAGAGCGAGAAAACGAACTCGCTCTCGCTCTCTCGTACTCTCTGGCGTACGCCATTTTGAGAACAACTATATTTTGAGATTACTAAAGAAACATACGTCATATATTACAAATATTTCAATATGTATACATAAATAATTATTTCCAATGAACAGTTACCTATGGCGAGAAACTCAGTTAACATTTACGGCCCTAATACCTAATATAAAAATTTTGGTTTTGCCTATAAACAGCTAAATATTCCCCGCTTGAAATACAACGCTGGTAAATTTGAAAAATATTATTTGAATCGCTCACAAATGTATTTAATATGTTTATAATTTGTAGTAATAAAATTTACGCACATGTAACCTTTGCGTCGTTTGTTTACAAATACGAGAGAGCATCGTTCCAACAGGAGAGAGCGAGAGAGCCGCGGAGAACAGACAAGAGGAGCTCTCTCTCTCTCTCTCTCTCTCTCTCTCTCTCTCTCTCTCTTTTGGTGTTATGCGAAGGAGTTCTCGGGTTAAAAGAGAATGAAGGTCAAAAAATGAGGGAAAAACAAGTGAGGATATTCAGTTTTTCCGCTTAGGGCACTAAACTACCTTGCACTTGTCCTGAGTGGGATCTACGTGTCTCAGGCAGATAACATTCATATGAAGCACGCATTTCAGTTGTACAAGTGTAGGGTAAATAAAAGCGACGCTTGAGCTTACTGAAGTAGCGGTTAAAACCGACAAGACAAGGTAAAACATTCCGACAGGTAGCAGGGATTAGCAGACACATCCCCGATTAATTTTCAAAGCTACTTGCGTTTCGTAATAACTAGATATAGTAGATATTATTTTAAAAATTTTAAGGTAATGGCTACTATTGTCACATAATTTCAAGGGGAAAAAGTGGTTACATAGCAAAACTATATTTAGGCCGGAGTTACAATATTAAAACAGTAATATCACATCGCGCATCCTAACCAACAAAATGTATTTTTATGCATAACGTTTCTAGACAGTCTATAAACGAGTCAAATGCATTCTGCGTTCTGGCGAAATTCTACCCACAGGAAGAAGGCAGAAAAGTTCCGTAAGAATACTGCATTGTAAAAACCAGTCAGAATCTTGTAGACCCCTATTTAAAAATTTGAAAATAATGACTCTATCTTGTGAATATATTTATTCATTATTGCTATTCATTTCGAAGAACCAAAACTCATTCAGCACAAATGAACATTTTCATCAGCATAATACAAGAAGTAAAAACCTAGTGCATATGTCTCTTGTTAACTTGAACCTGCATCAGAATGGACCTTCATGCACTGCTGCCAATCTGTTACAACAAACTTCCAAAGCACTTGCAGGACATGTGTTTTTCAAACATAACATTGTATAAAAAAAACTCACAAAGGAATTCCTTATGTCCTATTCTTTCTAATCAGGTGAAGAATATTTATGCAATCAGTAAGCAAAAATGTATATACTGATGTAAGAATTTTGGCCACTGTTTGTGTGTTATTTCTTTTTTTTTTTCTCTCTTTTTATATGTGTGATGGCGATGAGGAGTACGGATGCGGGTCAATACACGACGGAGTCGTATTTAGATCAGAACAACATATTATTATTACTGAACTGCAGTATGCATGTATGTATGTGTGTATATATGTGTGAGTTATTTCATAATGTATTCAAATCAATTGTACTTTTTATCATCATGACTTGGTCAATATATTTGTACAAAAAATGTACACAAAAGGATAGGGCCTATATGGATGCGATAAACTAAACTATAATATATTAACGTCTAGAGAAGTGCAAAATTCGTATTAATTACTGCCAGCAGACTAGATTGTAAACGAATGTAGCCTCGTTCGTTTCCCATTAGCTGACAGTGTCGTTGCCTGCCAGGGCGAATGCTTCTGGCCATGTTTGAAGTTCCACGGTAGATTGACCAATCTCCTGTGAAACGGTCACACACGTAAATGACATAACATAGAGGCTCGTGGTCAATGTAACCATACGTTGTGCACTGGTTATTTGTCTAACTAAATAATAAAGTTAATTTTGCATGTCCCTAATGTCATTTACTACATTCTATGGTAAAACAAGTTTGTTAGTTTACAATGAAAAATTTATGTTTTATGTATATTTTATGTGCGTCCTAGTTGATATTGGCAACACTGCTTTATACGCTGACAAGTCTTGTGTTTGCCCTGCCGTCAAATATTATCAGTTAGTATGTGTTGCGCTCGAATATAAAGATATTGTTTTGATATAAACTGTTGCAAGTAATTTCAAGTGCACTAATGTTATCAAAGCTTCGTGTTTGCATGTCTACATGCTGAAGTACGGAAATTCATTAATACTGCATCTGGGCAGACTGTGTATTTATCACGGGAATTGGCTGTTTTTCAAGGTTCCAATATTAGCCTATCTGTTTCTGTCGCGTTCATTTTTTTTTCCTTTCTTATTTGTGCGTGTTCATTTGTCTAGGCGAATGAGAATTCTGGTACGCCACTACTGTAAGTCTAATTGCCAGCAGACAGTTTAACAGTGTCAAATAGCCTTCGTCCAACCAAGTAAGAGGCGACACGCTACGCTGCTTTGGTGAGTATTTTGACACCAAATATTTTAAAGATTTTCCACTCTCGCTATACAGGTGAAAAACTTTCATCGCCGTATAGGAAAATGTTACAACCGCGTAAAAACAGTGGCATGTCGCCAGAAACGTCGAGCCACATTTGAAAGTCATGCTCAAGATGTTCTTTACTTCTTTGCTTGCATCCTCACATTATATGTGAAACAAACATTACCACGGTCTGGTCTCTATCCACACGGAACTGCTAGGATTATGAGCGTGTTGCTGATACCCACACCCCTACTCTAATATAGGCCTACATTTGAGGGGGCTTAGATTTACACTCGTGTAAGCCAGTTAAAATAGTTTCCTCTTAAACAATGTTTTGTATTCACATGCAAAATGTAGTATTCTTGTAATACTCAAATAAAATTCATAAACTCAGTTAAGAGTGAAATATTTGTTACATAATATTCTTTTGGAAAATGTGAATAATATGAATACAAACGACACTAATAAATAATTGTAACTTACACCACTATGAACCTCAGCCCCACGTATAAAATAAACAAGAAAAAAGCAGAAACACATCTGTGACCGCATATGTAAAAGTTCACTCGCTCCGACGTAAATACTTGAAACAATTTTCATCAGTTCGCTTGCCAGTTTAGCTCAGAGCCTGCCAGTCAATATGTAATACTAATACAACGTAAACGTAGTCACGGACTTGTATTTACTTTCTTCAAAAGAGGGATCAGTTTACCGTGACCAGTCTTCACAAATACATGTCTCGTCTCGTAAGCGCTGCGTTGTTACATAACGCCTGAGATGAGTACAGTTTATAATCAAGTCAAGAGGACAAGTATACATAGTTGTTTATGTGAAGTGTTGCATCGTCGTCGTAATGATGGTCGTAATGTTAACCTGTTTTACTTCGTATATACGTGCACTAATAACCTGCATACGCCTTGGGAGTCGTAGTAACAGCCGTGAGTACCTGCAGTTAAAATTCTTACGTTCCGTAACTATAAAATGGATGCGAACGTGTCTGTCTTTATAGACTTGGAATAAATACATATATGTATATATAAACACATACAAACATACATACATACATATATACACATATATACATATAGGCCTATATACATACATACACACACATATATCGTGGGCTTACAAGGAAAAGCCACCAAGTCCAAAAATGCAGAAAATTAGTTAGCCTATTCATAGCTATAAGTCCAAAATTTTCTGTTCCATTTCCAGGGAAAAAGCTCCAAGTCCTATCTCAACACATCTCCTCAACAATGGAAGGTTGATAAGCAGAACTAGATTTTTGAGAATCATAGATAGGCCTACTTGTAAATACATTTTACTCAAATCAACTTTATAAGCCCACGATATATATATATATATATATATATATATATATATATATATATATATATATAGAGAGAGAGAGAGAGAGAGAGCGAGAGAAAGAGAGAATGTTCCTCAACATACAACTCCATACGTGTACCCACATAAATTGGTATATAGTGCAGAAACATCGTAATAAGCACACCATGCGAATCCTGGGCTACATTAGAGACGAAAAAGTTGACGACAAAACGTTCTACGACATTTTATGTGCACTATGTGGCAACACTGAACGGAGATAGTCCCCTCTTGCGCTCCACGTCAGGTATTATTTTATGTGTGTTACGTCAAGTAACGCAGAATCACGTTTGGACAGCTCAGGATTTTAACCAGGACCCATAATACGCTGGTCAGGAAAACAGTAGTAAGACATCCGTGGAGCGCAAAAGGGGACTAAGTAGAGTGCTATGTTTACACATTGCGCAAGTAAGATGCCATGTCATCGTGCAACATTCCGTTACTAACATTTTGGTTTTCATTTTAGCTCAGGATTGACGATCGTTGAAGAAGATAAGAGTGGGGCAAACGAAGGAAAAAAACAGTGAAATGATGATGAGATTCTGTTAATGAATGTCGTGTTTTCGAAAATTCACACCGGGTCAACAGTCCTGATACGTCGGATGGATCTGACGGATGTCCACTGGAACATCAATCGGTGAATTTTCGAACACAATCTCGCAAAAATCGTCTGTAATAACTTGAACAATTGTGAAATGTGAGGTAAAATAAAGCAAACTTACTACATTTTTTGAACGGAAAATTGTTTGCATTTTAAAATATGTACTGTACTTACTTCAAAAATTAATATTTTATTTTATTTGAAAATTGTAATTATAAACTGTATTTAGGAGCCTAGACGCTACCGAAGTGTTCATTTTGTATTTCTGTCTCTGTATAATGTTAAATAACATAAGCAGACTCATCCTATTTTATTCATAACGGAAAATTTTAAGAAACCGTCTACCTGATGTTCGACAACGATCTCAACATTTGGACAGCGACGTTAAAACCACTGATAGATTTACCGGCTAATTTACAAAAACGCGGAAAAAGAAACGTAGTGCAAAATACGTTCTCAAGTGCTTCCTACATAGTCGGGCCTAACGAATTAAAAAATAAAATACAACGATTGTTATGTAATGGAGCTGAACATTAATTATTTCATATTTGTACGGAATACTGCTCCATTCGTAGACATTCCCACATCTGATGACATTTTCCTATAGTAAGGGAAAAAAATCATATTTCACAGTTTTTGCATGGTTACTAGAGACCTGAAAATTTTGCGTTTTCTTTCAGGTGCAAACTACAGTTCAAACTCCTTTAAGTTCGTGTCCCATTCATAATTGGTCCTTGGTTTTGACCCGTTCTTGAGGGCGCTGAGGCAATAATAAAGAAGCAACCAAACGCAGGCCCAATCATATGTTATCATGCATCAACGAGCTACCAATGTGTAACTAATGGTTTGAGCAAACAAATATTTTTGGAGGCTGACATACTGGTCAGTGAAACCGCGAATTTTTAGATCAGGCATGTGTAGTTTCACAATAAGTGACCAATATTATATATAAAAAATAAGACCGCAGTTAAAATGTCTACTACATTTCTGTTACTACCACGAAACAAGGTAAGTTTACACTATTTACAATGTGTGTACCTTGTGGAGCTTACGTATTATTTCTGAGTAGTTATTCTCTTACTAGAGACATGCAAAATTAGCGTTATTTTCTGACAGCTGACTAGACTACAAGTGACTGTAGGCTCGTTCGACGTCTCCCGCTGGCCGATATTGTCGTGACTTGCCGCGGAGAATGCTCACACGGTAGAGAGGCCAATCTCTGTAAAGACGTAACACTCGTAAATGACAACACATAAAAGTTCGTGGCCAATTGAATCGCATATTATGCTCTGTTATGTATAGGAAAGTGAAGTTTAGTCTGCTATCAAATGATAACGCGAATTTTGCATGTCTCTAACGATAGTAAAAATACATTTTAATTTGCACATTTAAATTTTAATATTGCCAGACATTATGCTTTCTCTGTTCAAAATCTGTTCCGTAATAACATCTGTTTTTTTAACTGTCAGCGTCTAGGGTTCTAACCGCAGATCACAGACGTGTGGCGTCGCAGTAACCTTGTTCCTGTTGGCACAGTCAAATGAGCCACGTCTGTGCAATAATACATTCTAGCCTATCTATGGAGAGGCGAATATAGACGGGCTGGTACTGGAACACCGGGGGCAATGAACTCTGAGACAGGGTCTGTGGGCGGGACTAGGCAGAATCTCCGAAGGCTCTGGTTGGCATTTTCGCCGTGCGTCACTTTGCTGCGGTGGCAGGGAGGGGGAAACAATTTCCACCCCTCCTGCAGCCCGCGGCAGTCGCTTGTGTATTGTCCTCCAGGTAGTGACTATAGTACACCCTTCCTTCAGGAGCTAGTATTGCCGAGCGTTCAC